>CAUYQG010124914.1:0-16018 GCA_963574415.1 Tarsius wallacei | reverse complement strand
GGGAGGGGCGGGCGGAAGGGCGCGCGTGCGCAGAGCGGGGCGCGGCGGCGCTCCACTGCCGTCCCCTCCCCCGCCCGGCGGCTCTGCGGAGCCTCCGCCGTCTGCGCCGGCCCCCGCAGCCTAGGTGTCCCCGGGACCCGGGAGGCGCGCTGTAGACTCGCTTGGTATACGACTCGGTGCCCGGCCCCCGCTGCGTGCCCGCGGTGGGGAGGGCGTGGAGCGGGCCGGGCGCCTCCACCCCGCCCGCAGTGCCTGGGCGGGAACCCGGATTCGGCCCGCGTGTCGGGAGGGGGGACCTGGGCGTGGTCCCCGTGCACACTGCGGCGCGCGGGCAGAGCCCCCACTTTTCCCCCAGAAGGGTTAAGATCCTTGAGGTGCACTCTTGAGGTGCCACAGTCCGAGTCTGGGGGCTAAGCCTGGGGGTTGGGGGGAACGCGGCGGTCTAACCGGGTGGCAGATAGCTTCAGGGTCACCGAACCCTAAAAAGATGACTCTTCCGCCTGTGTTAAAAAAGGGGTCCCTTTTTTAAGGTGTCCTCGCGGCTGCGTGTCCCCTCCCTTCGGGCATTGGCTCCTCTCTGCAGTAACGGGGCGGGGGGCGCCGCCAGATAAGACAGTTGCCATGACGGCCCTGAGTTTCGGTTTCCCTGGAAACCGGCGGTGGGTTCCGCGTACCGGGAAGGAGGCTGTGGGGGATGGGGCGGGCGGCTACGCTCGGCTGCCGCGGAGAAGGGGAGCCGTTGGGGAATGGGAGGGACTTAGGGCTCCCAGCCTGCGTCGGGCGGGGGCGGGGTGAGCCTCGGGGTCTGCTTGTCCACCCACTTGGAAGGCTTTGGGGGGCTTGGCGGCGTCTCGGGCACCTGCGGGCCGGGGCGGCCACGAGGGTCCAGCCGGGCGAGGAGCCAGCTGCGGGCGCCAGCCCGCCCCCCGCCAGCCTCGACTGCGGGGGTCACAGCCCTGAGGCAACCGGAGCCTGACTTGCTGGGGGCGGAGGCGCCGCTTCGCGACAGCTCCCAGCCGCCAGCTCCTTCCCCGCCTCCCGCGAACGCGCGCTCTTCCGCCGGCTCTCCCCGGCGAGGGGGAGGGGTTGGCGCGCCTCCAGGCCGCTTCCCGGCAGCCGGGAGGGGCGGGGCCGGCCTCGAGGATTGGCTGGGCCGGGCCGGGGGCGGGGCTCCTGGGCGCGCGGAGGGAAGGTGCGGCCGGCCGGTGGAGAGTGACGCAGCAAAGCTGGGTCCGCGTGGATGCGCGCGTGCTCCGGAGGGGCGGGGCCTCGCTTGCGGGCAGTCAGGCCCGGCGCGGAGCGGGCGAGAGGCCCTTGGTTTTCAGAGGGTTCCTGGAGGTGATGAAAGGCTGGAATTGCTTTTTTTCTGGGATGTTTTTGCAGAACTTGGCGTTGGATATAACTTACTGGTTCTTCAGTCATACAGCTTCTTAGGCTGGTCCTTTTCTACGTATTCATTTTCTATGACTACAAATTTCCTGTCGTGTGATAGGGACAAAATAACGGTGCCTCTGCCACTTGGATGTTAGGAAGGCTAATTGAAACTGTTCATGCATATAATTCACGGCATGCTAAACATTAATAGTAATTATCATTGAGAAGTAGAAAGGATGGAATGGTGAGTTCCTCTTTATAGATACCTACTTGGAGTGGGGAGCCTTGAATGACATGTGAATTTGAAAATAATTCAGAAATAGAATTGTTTTTATTTATTTATTTTTTATTTTTTTATTTTTTTTGAGTCGGAGTCTCACTTTGTCACCCAGGCTGGAGTGCAATGGCATGCTCATGGGCACCACCGCAGCCTCGGCCTGCTGGGCTCAGGTGATCCTTCCACCTCAGCCTTCTGAGTACCTGGAACCACAGGTGTGCGCCACCACACCCGGCTAATTTTTTTGATTTACTGTAAAGACAAGATCTCACCAAGTTTCCCAGGCTGGTCTCGAACCTGTGGGCTAAGGCAATCCTCTCTCCACCTCCCAAAGTAGTGGAATTGCAGGCATGAGCTACACCGTGCCCAGCTTGTTTCTGTTTCTGGTGTTTCAGTGAAAACAGCAGAATGAAGCTCTTTAGGAGCTGGCCCTGTGTTAAGTAGGAAGCAGAGTGGATCCTACTGTCTGTAAGGGATACTTGTTCTGGTGCTGGTAATGAAAACAGAAAGCTCACAAGACTCTAAATCCTCAGCTTCATTCATTCATTTATTCATTCAGGTACTTTTGACCAGGCCCTGTGTCTGCTTCTGATGATACAGTAGAGAGCAAAGAAAAGAAGTGTGAGTCTTAGTTCTCACAAGTTTGGTCTTCTGGTAGATTATAAATACGTAAACATATAGAAGGCTGTGAGCTGAGCATGGTGGCTCACACCTGTAATCCCAACACTTTAGGAGGCAGAGCGAGAGGACTGCCTGAGCCCAGGGGTTCAAGACCAATTTAGGCAACATGGCAAAGCCTCGTCTCTACAATAAATAAAAAAAAATTAGCTGGGCATGGTGGCTTGTGCCTGTACTTCCAGCTACTTGGAAGGCTAAGGAAGAAGGATCACCTGAGCCCAGCAGGTCGAGGCCACTGCACTCCAGTCTGGGCAACAGAATGAGACTGACTCAAAAAACAAAACAACCAAAAAAGAAGACTTGCCATGAGGACATAATAGGGACAGGCTTGGCAGGATGTGTTGTGGCTGAGGAAAGGCCATTTGAGCTGAGACCTGCAGGATAAGTCAGGGTGAGCTAGGCAAAGTGGAGAGCAGAGAGCCCCACACAAGCCACAGTTTCTGCAGCAGGAGGGAGCAGGGTGCATTTTTGGAAGCAAAAGATAAAGCCAGGTATGGGTGGCCTGTGCCTCTAGTCCCACCTGTTCAAGAGGCTGAGGTGGGAGGATATTTGAGCCTAGGAGTTTGAGGCCTGGCCAACATAGTGAGACTGTCTCTTAAACACATACACACACAACAGACAAAAAGTGGTCAGGAGGGTTGCCATGCAGAGAAGAGGACAGCAGGCACTGGATGAGAGCCTAAAGTTGGTCCTGGGTTGACCATGGGGCTGTGTAGATTGAGGGCTTTGGTTTTTTGCTGAGAGCAGGGAGTTATGAAAAGGCAGTTTCCCCCATGCCAGACTCCAAAGAAGCTTGGAGGTGATGAAATATTTGAAGAAAGCCATACTGAAGTGGACAGAGATAGGGTTTAAAATGAAGCAATGTGTACTAAAGTTAGATCCTGGGGGATCTTTGCAGAGGCTTCTAGGCCTGTGGAGAACTGGACTAGGTGAGAAGAGGAAGTTTTGACCATGACGCTCCCTGGCTCAGAGTTCTAGCCTACCCACAGCTGGGTAGAGTTCAACAGCCAGGTTCAAAGGAGGGCTGACTCACCATGGGCCCATTGTTGATGTGGCCTCATCTGATGTCACATCAACCCTGGCCTCTCAGGGGTAGAGCCAGGTGAGAAGCTGTGTGTGTGTGTGAAAGAGAGTGTGTGAGGTCTTTTCTACTGTCTTTCTAGCCGAAAAATGGGGAGAAATGGGTTAAACTCAAAGCCAGAATGACAGAGGGGGCTTGTGTATGACCTGGCAACAGAAGTGTCAAGCTACTAGGTTTCAGGCCAGTACATAGTGCGCTGTATCTGGGACTGTATCTGATGAGGTCAGAAATGCAGTTTGGGGTGACAGGATGGGAGTGTGGGAAGCAGGGCCTCGTTGGTGGATGGAGTTGGAGACTTTGCCATGCCCAGTCAGGAAAAGCTGCTGCAAAACAGCAGAACTGCCTTAGGAGATGGAAGCAGAGGAAACTCAGGACTTATGGGTTACTGTGATTCTCCCTGTGATGAAGGAGAGAGGACATGCTTACCCGGAAGCAGGGCAGCAGCCTCGCAGATCCTTCCCCTGGGACTGAGTAAGCATGCTGTGCCTGGCTCTTCCTGTCCTATGGGGTCCGGAATATACCTTCATTCACAGCTGGGGCGGGCAGTGTGTGTTGAAGTAGAAAGATAAAACGTATGAACATGAAATATCTTTCAGTAGTTGTACGAGCTAGTGTCTAATGAAGTCCTGTCTGACAGTCCCTCACACCTGTTACTGATCTGATGTGTAGTGCAGGTGTCAAGAAGGGCTCTGAGACAGGAGATTGTCTTGGTGAGGCCTTGGGACAGGGAGGACAGTGGAGGAGGTGGAGACTCAGATGTGGTCTTGGAGCACAAGCAGTTAAGATCTAGAGGAGTGAAGAAGGGTGCATCCCTGTGTGAGTAGGGCAGATAGGGTTCAGAGAGGAAACTAAGGCAACCTGGTAAGAGTGGTGTGTGAAGAGCTTTGCACCTGGGTATAACAAGCAATTCTTGGAAGCTAGGAGCTCAGGAGCGGGTCAACAAAGGGACTCGGGAGGCAGCAAGGACAGCATGGGTCTTGTGGACACAGCAGTCACAACATGCTTAATGAGGAGAAGCTGCCAGTAAGGGGGTTCGTGAGACTTTAAAGAGGTTAAAGTGTCAGGTCAGGAGCTCATCAGGTCAGGAGCTCACAGGAGAGACTTTTGGTGTGGAAGGGAGTTGAGAAATGGGTCTTGGGCTGGCCTTTTGGAGCTGCTGATAAGCCTTGTGCAAAGGGAACCTGGGAATCCTGTTGATAGGGAAGCATTGCTACAGTTTGGAAGGCATGGCACCCAGTACCTTTGTGAGGGCTCAGCATCAAGAGGCGAAAGGTCACCGGTGGGCCTGAAGGAACTGAGAGGGAGATGGCACTGTGGATAAGGGAGTTTGAAGTGAAGTGGGTGGCATCAGTGTGGGGGGCAACCTGGTACCTTACGAAAGACAGAAGCCTCTCCAAGGGTGCTCAGAGTCATTGGGTACTGCGGGTACCCCAAGAGCCATTTCCCCCCTATCAGTTTAGCTCAGGTACAGGTGTGGAAGAGGGGGCACACTTCCTGGCTTGGGGATTGTTCAGCAACCTGAGAAGTCTGGAGGGCTGTGGGTGGGGAAGAGGCCAGAGCAGTGTGTAAGTAGAGTGTGGTCGAAAGGCAGCACAGGCTGGACTGTGGGGAGTAGCCCGGGGGGGCTGGAGACGAGATGCTCCAGAGAAAGGGTGGAGGCAAGGCATGGAGGTGAAACGGGGGGAGGGATGATATCACAAAGGCTAGTGGGTCATCTTCCAACAACAGTGATGCTACAAGGAGATAAGAGAGAAGCGCAGGATCACTGAGGTTCTTTGGAGAAAGCCAAAGAGGACCCAATGCTTACGGCATCAGTGACTGAGCAGAAGTGTGTGAATGGCAGGGCAGGCCTTGGGTGTGTTGGGGAAATGGAGAGGCAGCCAGGAGGGGAGATGGAGCGAAAGGCAGCCATGCTTATCCAAACAGAGTTGATGTGAAGATGGGGAAGGGCCTCCAGACTTGGATCAGGGCTGACTTGGATCTGTGCTTTCTTTCAATGGTGCCTGCCTGGGAACCCCCATTCCCCAGTATGCTGGGCCTTGTTGGTTGCAGACATGGACCAGGAGGCAGGCGAGGTCTCCTACGGCCCCTGTCAGGCTAGGCCCCCTGGTTGCCGCAGACTTGTGGGCCAGCTGATGTGGAGAGATGTTTTGAGGTAACTGTGGGCATTGAGACTGCTGCTGCTCAGGGTGTCCTGCTGTCCCTTACCCTGTCCCCCAGTCCCTGAAGAGGAAGGAGAAGGAATATGAGCATGAGATGGAGCGGCTGGCGCGGGAGAAGATTGCCACGCAGCAGCGGCTGGCAGAGCTCAAACATGAGCTGAGCCAGTGGATGGACGTGCTGGAGATCGACCGTGTGCTCCGGCAGACAGGTCAGCCTGAGGATGACCAGGCCTCCACTTCGACTGCCTCTGGTGAGCCCCGGACCTTGTGCTGGCCCCACAACCCTCAAACGTTGCCGCCTACACCTCAAATTCCAGTCTCCCTAGCCAGGCTTTTGCCTTCGAGAAAAGACACCCCCTGCCCCAGCCCCACCATTTCCCCAGACCCCCATGGGCATCTACACCTGCAACCACTTGTTTCCCAAACCCTTCTGATCTCCCTGCCCCATGTTCCCCCACAGAGGGTGAGGACAACATAGACGAGGATATGGAGGAGGACCGGGCGGGCCTGGGCCCACCTAAGCTGAGCCATCGTCCCCAGCCGGAGCTGCTGAAGTCCACTCTGCCACCTCCCAGCACCGCCCCTGCACCTCTGCCTCCACACCCACACCCTCACCCCCACCCTGTGGCCCTGTCTCCTGCCCACCTCCCCGTGCAGCAGCAGCAGCCACAGCAGAAGACCTCTCTGCCAGCCCCTCCTCCCCCACCAGCTGCCCCTGCCCAGACATTGGTGCCAGCTCCAGCCCATCTGGTGGCCACAGCTGGGGGCAGCTCCACGGTCATCGCCCACACGGCCACCACCCACGCTTCAGTCATCCAGACTGTGAACCACGTTCTACAGGGGCCAGGTGGCAAGCACATTGCCCACATTGCCCCCTCGGCCCCCAGCCCTGCTGTGCAGCTGGCACCTGCGACACCCCCTATTGGCCACATCACAGTGCACCCTGCCACCCTCAACCATGTGGCCCACCTGGGCTCCCAGCTGCCCTTGTATCCGCAGCCCGTGGCGGTGAGCCAGCCTGTGGCAGTGAGCCACATCGCCCACACTCTCTCACACCAGCAAGTGAATGGCACAGCTGGGCTGGGACCCCCAGCCACCGTCATGGCAAAGCCAGCTGTGGGGGCTCAGGTGGTGCACCACCCCCAACTGGTGGGCCAGACAGTGCTTAACCCTGTGACCATGGTCACCATGCCCTCCTTCCCAGTCAGCACACTCAAGCTGGCTTGAGGATGAGGCTACTCAGAGGCCCCCAGTGGGGGCAGGGAGGGGGACCTGTCCCCCACTCTCCCACCCACCAGCTCCACACATTCCAGCCAGGCCCAGGCCCGCCCCACCCACACCCACCCCCAGGCCTCCTAGGGGAAGGGGGTGCAGAGACTCTGAGCCAGGGGAGGGAGGGGCCGCCCCGGGGAGTTGGGCACAAGGCAGGGGGTTACCCTGCTGCACTAGGACTTGATACTGATGAGAGATACGCTGGTAGAACGTGCCGCCTGTCCAGGCTGGTGCCAGCTCCAGTGCTGTTCCTCCTTCCCCATCCTGTCCCGTGAAATCAGTGCGATGTGGATGTCATGTTCTCTGACTTCTCCCCTCCCCTACCTGCCTTCCTGTGCTGCTGCTGCTATTGCTATCTGGTGAGGTGGCTGAGTACCCCAGGCCTCTGCTCCGGAGCCTCAGAGTTCTCTTCCCAGGTCTTTGGAGGGGAAATAGGGATTCAAAACTGAAGCCACTTTGCCCAGAAAACTGGGGAAGGGGGTGGTGAGCACAGGTGACAGAGCCTAGGAAGTGGCTGGTGTGGAGTCCCACCCAGACAGGTGGGTGCCCCAGCCTGGGACTCTTCTGACCCAGTTGCAGTCACTGATTCGTTACCATAGAAACTATTTTAAATGATTATCAACAAAAACCAAACCCAAGCTGTTGCCAAGCTTCCGGGGCCCATCCCCCAACTCAACCCTTCCAGTGGGCTCTTGCCCTCAGGAGGGCAGGTTGGTTGTGGAAGTTGGGAAGGGGGGCTTGCTGTCCTGCCTCCTTCCCCTGTCCTTGGCAGCCTGGGTCTAGACTGGGAGGAGAGCTACTCTGGACCTCTATCCCCATTCCTGGGCTTAGCTCTCAACTTCCAGAAGGCAGGAAGGAGTAGCGCTGTCCTGCGTTCACGCTCCTACTACCTTGACTTCTGCTCAGTGCTGTGCATGCCTGTAAGGGATGGGTGGGCCTGGAGGCCTGTGGGTTGGGGTGTCTCCTGTGAGATGGACCAGCATCTTGTCTTGCTTCCGGGAGCCTAGAAACCACATGGTTGAGGCACCCAGGAAGTTAAAATCTAGAGGCTTGGCTAAGCCCTAAACCCCTCCCCAAACAAGCCCTGGGACCTATACAGAGGGGGCTGGAACCAGAGCTGGGATGTTAGTGACTGTGGAGGAGGGCTGCTACTTCTCCAGCCTCTTTGCCTCTGTCCTGTTTTTCCCCTGAGTATCTCCCCTTCTCCAGTGGGCAGTTTTGAGTCCCCTCCCTAGTGGGGGCTGCTGTGCACCACTAGCTTTCTCTTGAGTTGGGTCAAGGACAGGGCTGAACTTGGGTTGGGGAGGAGTAAGGGGTCCTGTGTCAGGGGATGCTGCTTTTCCTGCCTCTCCCTTGGCAGACTGCTTTGGCTTTTCCTTGTATGTGGATATTTATTACAAGTGGCCTTGTGTTAGACACACTCAGCTCCGCGCCTGGACACACTCACCAATGGCCTTTCAGTGTGAGGGCAGGAAGCAAGTGTCTCCGGGTGTGAAGTTTGCGGTGACAGGCTGGGCAGGCTAGGGGGTCAGGATTTTCTAGAGTGCCCTCTGGGCATAGAAGAGGCCAGCAAAGGTCTTGAGTAGATTTCTTCCTGACATAAAGACTCCTTAGATGCTTAAGAACTCATTTCCTTCCTGGTCCTGGAGACCTCCCAGGGGACGGTTTTCTTGTCTCTTCTGGGGGTGGGGAAAGGGAGGCTACAAACCAGGTCTCCAACCGCAGAGGCCTGTAAGAGGAAGCCCTGTAACCCCCAGCGCCATTGTCCCACCTCACAAGCTTGCTGCCTTCCTGCAGCTGCAGCCACCTCCACCTGACACCTCCAGCCAGCTTCACTGTTCCCATTGTGGAAAGAGCAGAGGGAGAGTCTGGGCAGGCCTGGTGTACTGGGAACAGTCAGCAGTTGCCCCTCCCCTCAGCCTGTCAACCTCTCCCTTCATCCTGAGGCCAGTCGCCCCGGGCCTGCACAGATACCTCATCATCCACCTGCTGCCCCTCCCTCTCCCTGCCCCCCAGCAGTGGGGGTCTCCAAATCTAGTGCCGAATGACTATGTCCAGATTGGTGAAGATGGGTGTTGCTGTTGTTTTTGTTGTTGTTTGTGAACGCTGTGACGCTGTGTGCCCGAGTGGGCAGCCACCATCCAGCCCTTCCTTGGGCATATCCCCCCTGAGAGCTGTCAGGACCACATCTGTCCTCACCCTGTGGGACCACCTACCCCTTCCCTCCCTAGCCCTTCCAGCCTGGGACACACACAAACACACACACACATCTTACCTCTCATGCGTGTTTTATCTTTTGGTGTTCAGAGTGGTTCACTGGCTGGGAGTCTTTACCTCGGGGAAAGGGGGAAGTTGGTTCCTTGGGGGGCCAAAGAAGGGCAGGGAATGCCTGGAGGGTATTGGGGGGTCATCATAACCCCTGCTCTCTCCGGGAACAGCTGCTTCTTCCCCCATCCCAGGACCCCACCCCCAACCCCAAAGAGGTGGCCCTTGTTTACAGTGAGGACTCGGTCACTGTGTCTCCGTTTCCTGAAATATAAACTGTAGCGACCCCAGACTGTAGAGATTTTTATGTGTTTGGATACATCTGCTGTGTGGGAAAAAAAAAAAACCTACAAAAACCCTAATTTTGTACATATTGTATTTTTACTATTGAACTGTATTCTAGTGGCTGTTCATGCTCTAAGACTTTAGGTATTGAGACATGAATACTATCCATGTAATAAGCACTTGCCTGGAATAAAATATAAAACTGAAATAAACCTGCACTGAAACCTGAGACAGAGCTGCCAGCCTGCAGCATCTGGGTCATTTTCTTGCAAAAGGAGGCGGAGGCCTATGGGGAAAGACATCCAGCAAGAAGCAGCAAGGGATCACCTGTCCTGACCCTGTTGTTTGTGGAACATAGTACTCAAGCAACTTCCGTGCTGGTCAATTTTATAAAAATATGTGGAACCTTCCACTTCTGATCCTGGTACCCCAATAGACTGAAAACTGCAGTTCTGGTTTTCCTTATGCATTTACAAAGCTTTATGGTTCCTCAAACCATTTTTGCAAACATCTTGTTTCATCTTTTAATGGCCCAGTGAAGTAAATAAGCCAAAAACTAGCCCCATTCTGACAGATAAACAGGATTGAGGTGACTGAGTGACTGGTTAGGGTCACACAGCACCTTGCAGGAGCTACAGTCAGATTTCTCAACTCAGTACAGAGTTCCCCTAGCAAGTGGCACCCTTTGTCCCGAAGCCAGTCCTAGAGTCAAATTCAGTAAAAAAGGTGAATTGTCCCAGCATCTGAGCACAGAGGGTAACGCTTCTCGAGAAGCCACTTCTGGGGTTGTAGTTACAAGTAGCTGGGAGTCCATAAAATTGTCCTTTTAGGGAAAGGTACAAGAAGGGGAAGAAGTTGGAGGTTGGGGCCAAAGAGCCATGTTTTCAGCTGGGACTGCAAACTCAGGCCTGGAAGATCCGTCTGTGTCCCCATAGCTGCATCTTCTCTCCCCACAGTCCAGGAAAAACCAGCCCTTGGGAGTAAGTGGTGGGGGAAGGGAGGTCAGGGAGCAGTTAGCTGGGCCTAGCTATAGACCAGGCTGGCCAAGGCTGCCTAGTACTGTTATTTCTGTTCCTACCAGTTAGGCACCGTCTGACTCCCAATCGCAGCAGAGGGAACTGACTCTGCTTCTCTTAGGTGGGGAGGGATACCCTTGAGGAGGGGAGTGATGGCCACAAATGTCTTGGGGTCCCAATCTCTTAAAGAGAAGGCAACGTCAAGAAAGTTCGAGCCCAGCCCTCTCCACTGCTCTACAATTGCGTCAGCCCTTTTCACTTATGAGATGCGGGCTCCCTCTGCTGGTAGCTCCAGGAAGAGCTTGGTCACGTCCAGTGGCCCACTCACTAGCGCCACCTTAGGGGAAAGGATAGCGTTAGGGTTAACACTTCTGAGTGCCAGGCACTGTGCTCAGCACTGGGGACAAAAGGTCCCAGCCCTGGCAGTGATGACTCGGTATCAACTGAGGGCTGCCACAGAATCTTAAGTGTAGGCAGAAGCTATACTTAGTTCCCCCAGCTCAGCTGGAGCCTTTAAGAGAGGCTCCTGTGGTCAGGGTAATGGAAAACAAAAATCCCAAGTGTAAATCCTGTTGCTTCCATCTACTAGCTCTTACTCTACAAAAGAGAAAGACTTTATTGGCATTCCAGGGTGTGTGAGCTCCTTGAGATGACATTATAAAGTCCACTGTGCTTCTTGCTCTTTCTACCCACAAAATTGCCCCCTGCCCTCAGTGGACCTATCATTTTGGCTGTGGGAATTCACTCTGATCCCAGAATCCAGCCCAGTGGTGTGGAGGGAGGGATGGGAGTGGGTGAAGGAACTAAGTCACTCCCAGGCCAGCTTACCCTGGTGAATTTCTTTTATTATTTATTTATTTATTTTTTTAAGTTGGAGTCTCACTCCATCGCCCAGACTGGAGTGCAGTGGCCGCTCCCGGTCACCGCAGCCTCGACCTGCTGGGCTCTGGCAATCCTTCCGCCTCAGCCTTCCCAGTAGCTGGAACTACAGGCACGCGCTACCACGCCCGCCTAATTTTTTGATTTATTGTAGAGATGATGAGGTCTCGCCAAGTTGCCCAGGCGGGTCTCAAACCCACAGACTCAGGGGTGAATTTCTTTTATGTCACAGCAGAGGAAATTCTGTTTCCTCCAGGCAACAGAATCAGCTGGGGGATGGGGAGTGTTCCCCTGAGGGGCTTATCAAGTTCTCTGGCCCCAGAACTCTGTGTCAACTAATTTCTTTGCATGGGCAGCTCTGGCACACTAGTCTGTATTTGTTCTAAAAGCTGAATTCAGGCTGCTAGGGCCATGGGCTGGGACTTTCAGCTCTGAGTTGACAGAGACCTAATGTCCAGAAAGCCAGTGTCCTCTAGAGCCAGAAAACAGGTAACTGGAGTCCTCTACCTGGTCCCATAGATGATGGAACCAGTGGCACTCAGGTGGCGGAAGGGCAAGAGATGAGGTGGGAACCTGTTATTTTCTGGCTTTTCCCATGCTTCAGTAGGGTCTGACCCCTCCTGACACTTCCTCCAGCCCTTACCCTGATCGAGGCATCTCAAAAACAGCTCAGTGGGTGAGAGCCATGGCCAGAGGGTAGGATCCTCCCCCACTGGCTAGAGGGGCTGGCAGTTAGCTCCAACTCCTTACTGCAGCCAGGTTAGGAGGGCAAACAGGGAGAAGGGTTGGGTCAGGGACCTAGCCTCATCCATAGGCTGGGGGGCCATTGGTCAATTTGAGATGGAACCATGACTCTGGGGTGAGTTCCCCCCAAGGATGCTGAGTGCTTAAGGTTTGGCTGTCATCCCTTGACTCCCCAAACTGCCCATTCCTTCCAGCTTGGAGGCTGGAGAACCTCTCTCTTGGAAACTTGAGTTCTCTTTTTGTCAACCTTGCCTTTTGGGATTGGTCCTCTTTACTGTTTGTGGGGCTTACAGAATTCCCCATCAGTCTCTCCATATCCAGTGCTACTCCCACAGGCAGCCCACAGAGCCTCAGGTGTTGCCAGATGCTATGTTTATTGGTCTGTTACACTGAAGAGTATAGTTTCTGAGCCAAAAAACATACACACTCTGCTCCTCACAAAACCACTGAGTCACTAAGGCAGGCACACAACGACCACCCGTGCTTGGTGGAGGCCAAGGAATCATGGACAACAGGGGTGGGCAATGGGGCAGACTGGCCCCCAAATAGGCCATGCAGTGCCCAGGGACAGGGGTGGGTTGGAAAGGCTGTGCTGGATGCAGAAGGGCTGCTGCGCCCTTTCTCTTTACTATTTGTTTTTAATTTTGGGGTCCTTTTTCATGTTTCTCGAATGCAGAACATCTGCCTGGTGACTGCTGGACAGGCCCTAGCACAGGGCAAGGCCTCTAGGTCCCATGGCAAGGCTTAACCTGCATTTTTTGGGTAGAGGGGGTAGAGGGGATGACAGAGCAAGCAGCATGCCTAGGCCTGGGATCAGGAGCTGTGCCCTTCCTGAAAGCCCTGTGAGTATAGTTCCTCCAAGGGGGTTTCTGGGTTCCTAGGCCTCTTGGCATCCTGAGAAGCATATGGAAGGCAGAGCTACCATTGCTTCTCACCAGGGACAAACAGGGAAGACCCAGGAACCCCTCCATCTCCCTCAGCCCCAGGGACTCAGCAGATGCCTGCGACAGGTGATGGGCTGCCTTGAAGCTCCAAGGCCTGTCCCTGAGAGGCGGCTGTGACAGAATTGCTTCCCTAAAGAATCACCCTGGGATTCCTCTTGAGAGCAAGTGCTCACCACATTCCAGATCATCCAACTGGCAAGAGCATCACTTATCCACAGTTTTCAGGGAAGTAATGCACAAAGCAAGGGCAGGGTGGCAAGAGTGAGACTGTACAGATACACGTGGGTGTACTGTACAGGGTAGGGAGCCCTAGGGGTCATCTCAGGTGGCCAAAGGCAGTGGCAGTGCTGCTGAGGTGGGCTGCTCCCACCCAGGACTCACATTCTCTGAAATCTCAGGGCCCCAGAAGTCTCAGAGGAGGGCCTGGAAGTTAGCCCAGGTCTCCTGCACCCAGGACACGTGCCTGAACTGGCAGCTGTTCTGGCTGCTTTCAGTGGGGCTGCATCCACAATGCACTGGGACTGCAAAGGGACTCCCAGATGAGAACAGCACAGAGCCCTCTGCTCTATGCAACCCTTGCTAGGTAAGGCCCAGGCCACTATAGCCCCTGCTAACTTTACAGGGCCCCGATTGACTCATGGGCAACAGTCCAGGCTGTGGGACTATTCCCAGATGTTTGAGAGGGGAGCAGAGTAGGTATTCCCCAAGGCAGGTGCTCCCTGAGGCCGACCCTCCCATCTCAGCCCTGATCTGAGGGCATCCTGGCCCCCGACTTTCTCTGCAGGGTCAGCACCACCCAGAGTCAGATTCCAGGCTCACAATCACTTTGTTGAGGATACGGTTGGGCAGGCAGGGTCAGCTGGGGCTTGGGACAGTCTGCCCTGCGATACCCCTGCACCTTTCCTTGCTGGAGCCCAGGGGCCTGGTGTCCAGGCTCTACACGACTACTGCCTCTAGGCCCCAGCTCTCACTTGTTCTCTATGAGCATCTGCACCTTGTGGACGAGGTCCCGGGCAATCCGCAGAATTTCCTGGGCGTCATGACGCTCAGCCCGTTCTATGGGAAAGAGGGATAGTTGTAGGGGGGTCCAGAGAGCACAGTAGGCTGGGAGGAGCTGGTGGCTGACCACCCTGAGCTACTTCTACCTACTGGATTCTTTTTTTTATTTTGAGTTGGAGTCTCACTCTGTCACCCAGGCTGGAGTGCAGTGGCACGCTCACAGCCACCACAGCATTGACCTGCTAGACTCAGGGGATCCTTCCGCCTCAGCCTTCCAAGTAGCTGGAACTACAGGCGCGCGCTACCACGCCCGGCTAATTTTTTAAAAATTTATTGTAGAGACAAGGTCTCACCAAGTTGCCCGGGCTGGTCTCAAACCCACGGGGTCAGGCAATCCATTTACCTGGGCCTCCCAAAGTGCTGCGATTACAGGCTGAGCCACTGAGCCCGGCCTACCTGCTGGATTCTTGACATCCTGCCTATTAGGGAAGGGACCCCAGAATTCCTGAGAACCCCGCCAACTCTGCCCAGGCATACCATTGAAAAACTTGATGATGTCAGTGAAGTCCATGTTGTTGTCGCGGATAATCTCTCGGTAGGCCTCCACCAGGGCAAGGGCGATGAACAGGACAAAATGCTCCGATGAGATGTGCCTGGCAGCCCAGATCACCTCCCACACAGCAAACACATCCTCATACAGCAGCTCTGGGGACAGTAAGAGGCTGGGGCTCAGCAGTCCACATGGCTGGGACTGAGGCTGAGCCTGGCTTTCCTGGCAGCCCATGGGCCTCCGATGGAGCCAGGTGGGGAATCAGAGCTCCAGGGCTAAGGTCATGGGTTTCTCCCCATTACACGCAGCCTGGTTCAAGAATGGGGGTCTATACCTGATACCAAGACCCTACCCTTCTCTTTGGTAATTTCTGCACTTCACCAAAGCAACTTACTTTTTTTTTTTTTTAAGTTGGAGTCTCACTCTATTGCCGAGGCTGGAGTGCAGTGGCACACTCTTGGCCACTGCAGCCTCGACTGGGCTCCAGCGATCCTTCCACCTTAGCCTTCCAAGTAGCCGGAACTACAGGCACACGTCCAGCTAATTGTTTGATTTATTGTAGAGAGGAGGTCTCGCCAAGTTGCCCAGGCTATTTTTAAACCCATAGGCTCAGGCAATCCCTCTCACCTGGCCTCCCAAAGTGCTGGGATTACAGGCTTGAGCCAATGCGCCCGGCCTGCAACTCACTTTTATAGGCCTTACATACATCTTGGTGCTTAGGGAGGCTTTGGTTAGGAAAAAGTTCTCTAAGCATTACCTATTAGGATGGTGATTGTCAACCCTGGCTGGAATCACCTAGGGAATTTTTAAGAACACATATAAGGGGGGACCCCAAAAAACTGGAATTATCTTTTGGAGGGTGGCCCCTTATATATAGTATACTTGGAATTTGTTTCTCCTGATCAAATGGTCAACCGAAGTTTGAGAGGGTTGTGTCATGATTTGGCAAACAAATGTCTGGTTCTTTCAGCATGACAACACACCTGCCCACACTGGGCTGAGTGTTCAGCAGTTTTTGACCAAAAACGGCATGACCCTCATGCCCCACCCTATTCACCCAATCTCACCCCAAGCAACTTTTTTTTTTTGAGTCGAAGTCTCACTCTGTCACCCAGTCTGGAGTGCAGTGGCACGCTTACGGCTACCACAGGCTCAACCTACTGGGCAGGTGATCCTTCTGCCTCAGCCTTCCAAGTAGCTGGAACCACAGGCATGCACCACCATGTCCAGCTAAATTTTTTTTATTTATTGTAGAGATGAGGTCTCACCAAGTTGCCCAGGCTGGTCTCGAATCCCTGAGCTCAGGCAATCTTCTTGTCTCAGCCTCCCAAAATACTGGGATTACAGGCTTGAGCCACTGTGCCCAGTGAAGAGTACTTCAAAGGTAACTGAAGTTTAAACATGTAAGAATAAATACACAATTTTTTAATAAATAAATTCTGGGGTTGTTTTTGTCCCCCCCCCCACCCCCCACCCAAGCAGCCACATTTAT
>CAUYQG010124912.1:0-20054 GCA_963574415.1 Tarsius wallacei | reverse complement strand
AGCTACTTGGAAGGCTGAGGTGGAAGGATCGCTGGAGCCCAGCAGGTTGAGGCTGCGGTGGCCGGGAGCGGCCACTGCACTCCAGTCTGGGTGACAGAGTGAGACTCCAACTCAAAAAAAACAAAAAATCTCTTCTAGTTTAGCTTCCAAGCTCACTGCAAAAGCTATACTCAAAAGACAACCCTCTCATACCCAGCAAGTCTCCATACCCCTAAGTATCTCAAGATTTCATATACTCAATAATAACAGTATCTAGGTATCTTCTATACCTAGAAGATAGGATTTTAATTCAAATTATTCAGCCACAAAAATAAATGACTTTTAATCCAGATCTTAAATAGGAATACTACTATACAGAATTGGTTAACGGAGTCCAAATAAAAATAATAGTTATAAAAACTCAAGTTCCTTCTTTTATCACATATTGACGTAAGGAATTTGCTTAAGGAATGCTAAAAACATCTCTAACATTAGAAATACAGTATCAACAGAATCTAATTTATTGATACCTGTTAAAATCCAGTCCTTTTCCCTCAGTCTCTTACAAAAATCGTTAAGTCTATTACTTTATTTTAGATAAATGTATACAGAAACTCACCTCTTTCAATTGTTTACTTTCTCTACCTTCTATCTGCCTCAGCAAAGGAAAAGCTAGGTAAAGAGATTATCTAGGTAGTACATGGATAGCTAGGACATGCAAAGGTCAAAATCATTAAGGAATATATTCTGGAGACTCATAATATAAAAAGTATAAAACTAAAAGTATAAAACTGTTACTTGTATAATATGGAGCACAGTAGACATTAGAAAAAGGGAAGAAAAAATAAAATCAATCTTTTGATTTTGATAGAGGTTAACCCAAGCTTCTTTCACATAAAAAAGGCTAATGATTCCAGGTCAGAAAATTTATATATCCTGGCTAATAGCAAAATAATAAATGAAGCAACTACATTAACGTTTTTTGTTGTTGTTATTTAAGACAAAAGACAGGACATACTGTGACACTAAATTACTATCCAAGGTATAAGACACAGCTTTTACCTAGTTGCCTCACAATGCTGTCTCCCTTCCCCTAAGGTCCATATATTTCACAGGGCCATCCATGCCTTGTTTTAGTCTTGCTTAACTCTTATAAAACTCTACCTGGGTCAATTTCCTTACATGGCTGTTTCCTTCTGATTTGATAAAATATTCAAGTGTATACCGACTCAGAGTCAGGTGCCCAGGCAAGAGTAAATAACCATTTGAGGGGATCATCAAAATGTTACCTTATAATTATTTCTACATGACCACAGATGTATGGCTTAAAAAAAATTAATCCAGCTTTCATAGGTATTTCAGAGTTAACAAGCTTCTTGTGGACATATGTCAGTCTTCAGTTTAAAATTATACAATAAATAAGCACATAGTCAAACCAGAATCAGCTGGAAACTCTCAGGCATTGTAACAGTCGGTGTAATCTGAACAAATTTGAAGACTGTAGGTATTTAGCAACTGCTCAGCAACATTTAGCTACAGATTTCTTTAAAAAAAGGGGGGGGGGGCAATTAGGGAACACATTTTCAAACAAAGGTTTAACAAGATAATTCAGACCCAGCTTGAGCTGACAGAAAAACCTTCATAATATGTTCTTATAATGCCCTTATCAAACTACCAAGGATCATGTGCTTGTTCTCAACCATCCTTTGTCTCCCATGAAATCCCCATCCTCTGTCCTCCCAAGAGTTTCTCCAGACTTCCCAATCCCAAAAGCAAAATCAATAAAGGCTACCCACAAGAATAGCTGTACTAAAGAACAATCACCAACTTAGAATTCTTTTAAATTAAACAGAACCCAAAAAGAAAAAGCAGCTTTAGAATGCTGAAAAAAATTTAAGTGCCTGGCACACACCAGGCATTTATTTGGTAAAGGTATGTTGAACTGACACACGATGTTGATAAGAAAATTAAGAAAAAATTAAATAACCACACAGTACATGTGGAAATAAAATCTGCCATTAGGCTTTACTGATTTGGAAGCTGATACCTAAAAGGTTAAAGGACTCGTCCACGGACGAAGATACTTTGGAGAACAGCCATGACTAAACAATTCTTGTCTCCTACTGCAGTGTTCCCTTCAACAGGTTATACTTCAGGCAGTCATACTAAAATATAAAAAGATACAATCTGTGTAAAAAAATATATAAAAGAGATACATGCCACATAAAAAGCAACTTGATGACTATTCTTTTTCAAATATATATTGAGGTAGTTAATGTCAAATGTTATTAATCCTAATATATGCTTCCCATATATAATTAGTTCACTGATACAAAAATGTTTAACGATATCAAATAAAAATGTCTTCATTTGAAAAGTTGGGGAAATAAAAAAAATGTCTAAAGCAACTTCTATGTTCAGTTCATTATAGTTTCAATAATGTGGTATTTCTGTAAATTTCCAGGTTAGAAGAAATCATCCCCACATGATTGGATGTTTAATTAGACATATGTATGTAAGTTACACTTAAGTACAGAATTATAACATCAGGCAGGAAATGTTACTTTGGGCTTCAATTTATCAGCAAAGAAAATATTAAGTCAATAAAAGTAACATAAGATTAGAAAATCTAGTCTCAGTTTTTCTTATTTGTAAAATAAAGAGTTACAAAAATACAATCTTTGGAAAAGACCCCAAATGTGAAAAGATAAAAGTATAAAAGTGAAGTAATATATTTAAAGGGAGTTGGGGACCGAGCCCTACTAGATTCCTGGGTGCTCTAAAATCCCTAATGCTGTTTAAATAAATCCTTTGACTCTTCAGAGCTCTGCATCTATAAAGTAATAGTGTTTAAAATTCTACCGTGTAAGTTTGAAAAGATTAAGCCTTTTTTCTCAGAACAATTTTTAAAATTTCTAATTTCTCTTAATGTCGAAATCATTTGCTCTGCGAAAATAATACCCATCTCCCACACTCTTCCAATCACTTCCTAGAACACACTCGACTCTTTATTCCAATTAGCAGGAAACTTGGGGTGAGGTGGGGGCGGCACATAGATTCCGTGGCTTGGCCAATTGAAGCATGACCTTTGTGGATTTGTAAGTGCCATGTGGTGCCTGAGAAGAGGGAAGAAAAATACCTTCAGCGATGAAATTTTCAAAACGTATCTAAAACTGTAGTTGGTAGAAGGCTCTCCACAGCCAGCTGTCTTTCAAGAAAAGGCTCCAAATTTATTTACAGTCTACAAGCAGAACAGAACCAGACCTCAACCGACTCTAACATCAAGAACTTTTACCCAATTCACATGGTTAGAAGGATGAGAAATCGGTGAAACTGACTTCAGTGGATCCGTCCGATGCCTTAATAATGAATGAATTGCAGGCATCACTCACTGACTTGAGTTCCCAAGGAGCCTCACTCTCAGCCCTGCCCCCTGTAAAGCCTGAAGCGGTCCCCAGAATTGGGCTTTTCGTGGCTACGTCCGGCTCAAAGGCGGCCTCCCCTCTCCTTTCTCCCGGTCTCCCTCCTCCCTCCCGGGGGTGGGAGCCCAGGACGGCCGGGCTGCCGCGACGCCCCCTCCCCGCTCGGGAAAAGTTCCGCCGGCCGCCCCGAGGCCAGGCGGGCCCGCGGCCCTCGCCCGCGTCGCGGCCGCCAACCAACACCCCGCCCGGCTGCCGACCGCCCGAGGGTCGCGCCCCCTCCCCGCGCCGCAGCCACCAACACCCCGCCCCCGCCTCCCGCCAACGCCCTCGCCGCGCGTTAACCCCTCGCCGCCCGCCGCCCGGCTCCGGGGAGGAGGCCGGCCAGGGGGTGGAGTTGTCGCGTCTCCTCCCGGGAGCGCCCGGGCAGACGCCCGGCTTGTTTACAGGCCCCAGGCCTGCCCGCCGCCGCGCAGGCCCGCGCCGCCCGCCCGCCCGCCCGCCGCCCTCGGCCCGAGCGCCGCGCTTACCCGGAGCAGCCGCGGGCGGGCAGGTCCCTGGTCGGCCGAGGCTGCGGCGGCGGCGGCGGCGGCCGGGGAGGGGGCGGGGAGGGGGTCACCGCGGCAGCGGCGGGCCAGGTCAGGCCGGGGAGGGGGCGGAGGAGGGGAGGAGCCGGGCTGCGTCCGGGCCCCCGGCTCTCGGCGCCCTCGCGGCTCAGATCATCCGGGCGTTGGAGAGGAAGGCAGAGAGCGGGTCCCGGAGGAGGAGGAGGAAGAGCCGAGGATTCATCGCTTTCGCGCCCCACTTGCCTTGCGTCCCCCCACCCCCCTCCCCAACCGCGTTCCGAGGTGCAGCCGCCGGAGGACCCGAAACCGCGGGCCGGGCCGGCGCCGACACCACTGCTCTCTAGCTCCTGCGCGCGCTCCCGTCCCTAGCGCCGCTGCCGCCTCTAGCGCGGCCCCGCGCAGGCGCGCTCACGACGGAGCAGCGCCCCTCCCCCACCCCTCCGCTCGCCCCGCCCTGCCGGCTCCGTCGCTGCTACAGCTGCGGCGCGACGGAGCAGCTGGAGAGACCCGGATGTCGTTGGGCAGGAACTGCGGCGAGGGCGGCGGGCGGGGGAGGGGCGGCTTCACATGACGTCACTGCCCTGTCCAGCTTCTCTCGCCGCAGCAAGGGCCCAAGGGAGCATCGGGATCCCGGATCGGAGCCGGAACCCGGGTCTTCAAGTCCCGGCGCGGGGGCCTGGACACAATGTGAGACTGTTCGTATCCCAGGGGATCAAGAGCTTCTCCACGCCTGGCCGCCGGCCAAGCCGGGACTCGGAAGCTCTCCCTAGGGCGTCCGCTCCTTCGGTCCTGGCTCTTCACCTGCCTGCGGTTACCCCACTCCCTGCGATTACACACCCCATTCCCTGCAAAGATGGTGTCCACGCAGCCCCAAGGACTGGCCTGGAGTTTCCGACCTTTCTTGGACGCTGTCGTGGACTGGACACTGCTCTTCGATCCCGGACAGCCGCCGCCCCTCCTCCCCCAGGCCTCACGCCTGGGACCCATTCCCCTCCAGTGATCCCAGGCCCACGCAGGTGTCACAGCCACACGCCCGGCGTTCTGAAGGACAGAAATGCACGCACCCTACCACCACCCACACGCGAATGCAACTGATTCACGCACGGGGCACATGCTCTTAAGTTTCTGGCAGGTTTTCCCTCGGTAGCTACTGGGATTCCACATTGTATTTGCATATGTTGGACAGTCACGTGATTCAGTCCGAGGGCACCTCCAACGACCTCCAGTGAGGTTAAAGGAACCGAGGATTTTTCAAAATCTGGAGGACAATCAGAAAAATAACAGCTGCTTCTAATAAGAGCTAGAGATGGGCTAAAGTTAATGGGAACTGCACAAGCAGGCGGCCAAAATGTAGTTTAGCTAGCTAGACTATGGAAAACCCTACCCACGCTGCTTGCAGACGCGGGGGAGAGAATGTCAAACCCCAGGCAACCAATGAATCAGAACTGGGGAGCAGTATATCACCAGCACGGGTTCCCATTGGCTGGGGTGCCTTTCCCTCTCTTGTCAGACGCTTAACCTGTTCACTGATCTGACCTACACCACATTCCCAGGAACAGAAGTTAAAAGAAAAATACGTATTTTAAAAAGGTGTTCTGGCATCTACAAAGAAAATCCAAATATTTCAGTGTAGAAGGCAAGTTCTTTTACTGGCCAAATTGAGTTCCTAAATTTGTTATGAGGACTATCTCAAGAACTCTCTGTAGCAATTAGCACCCTGCTACTTTGTATCTCCTAAACAATTTTGTTGCCCCAACTCGATCAAAAACATCCTATTTATTCTTTCTGCCATTCAGCAAACATTATCTAGCTGCTTTTAAAGTTGTAAAAAGCCATCTCCAATGTTTTCAACACGACTTTTGTGGGAAATTTCTGTTTCCATCGTTTTTAGACCTGCACCTAACAACAGGATCAAATATAATTGCCAAATAGCCACTGGCAGACCAAATCGCCCAAGAACCCAGAAATCACGCCACTAAATATCTGTGGGGTTAGAATTTCTTAGAATAAGATGAGATAGAGCATTTCCATGCATACAAAGTAAAAATAAAATTCTCTGTGCACTTGGTCTCAGTATCATCTGAGGATACATTTCCTAATTCTCCACATACCTGCCAAAAAAAGGAAATTAGATCAAAGATCTTTGAAACTCTGCCTTATTGAAATCCTTAATACTCTAGACAAGTAACAACATGATTAGCATGCTAGTGGAGTCATTAACATTCTGAAATAGGAAAGCCCATGTGGCAGCTACCATTTGAAGTGCTCTTAAAAAGCAAATGTTCTTATTCATAAGGCAGATGCTGGGTCACCAGTGACAGTAGTGGGCCACAGAAAACTTGAAGGTCTTGATTATCTTTCTGCTGCCCTCCTTTAGGCAGCCATATCTTTCATCTGTCAGTTATACACTTGTAGGAGAATCTGGGTCAATTGTAGCAGAAGAGACAGAAAAATAGAAAATAAAAGAGCATAAAGAGATGTTTAAAGAGTCTGCACAGTGTGCCACAGACTGTCAAAAAAGCTACACCTTCCTACTTTCTATGTCCAGATACAGCTGTTAGGGACATTTGGGTATAAACTAGGAAACTTATGATGGGGGAACTAAATATTTAGAAGGATGAAAAGAACATTGAAAAAAACAGTTGGAAGTTTTCTTCTCTTTTGAACTACAAGACTTTGCTTGGGCATCATATATATATGATATATATATATATATATATCATATATATATATATATATATATATCCTACTGTTTCACAAAATCCTACTATGAACATCCCAAACATATATATTCATAGTAGGATTTTATAAAACAGGAGTATATTGTCATGACAGTATTTTAGTAAGTTTTATTGGTATATTATAAAACTATCCTACTCTGCTTTGGAAATCTATGTATATTTCAATTAACAAAGAGGAAGAAGATGACCCAAAAGACTGACTTTAAAGTCCTCCATTTGCTGTGTTAATAGCCCAGTAATTGAGAGGCTTGGGGTGAGGACAGGGGCTGGAATAGGGAGTCTAAAGCTTAGTCTAGTCAGCAATACTCTTTCCCTCTCCTCCACAATCATGACTTAGAGAAAAGATTTACATTCCTTGTTCCCAAATTACTGTTATAAGTGCATGTAGGAGAGTCACCTACATGCACCTCTCAAAATACGAGGGGGAACCAAAAAACCCAGAATTTGAACTCATCAATTTTGATACCATTTAGTGCTTCTGCCATTTTTTGTTTCACCTATTCCACATCGGCAAAATGTTTTCCTTTAAGGACTTTTTTTCATCTAGGAAGACAAAAAAATGTCACTCAGGGTGAGATCGGGTGAATAGGGAGGGTGGGGCATAGGGGTCATACCATTTGGGTCAAAAACTGCTGAACACTCAGTGCAGTGTAGACAGGTGCGTTGCCATGGTGGAAGAACCAGTAACCTGTTTGCCACAACTCGGTAAGTTTCTTCCTCAAATCATGACACACACTTCTCAAAACTTTCAGATAAATACTTTGGTTGACTGTTAGATCTGGAGAATCAAATTCCGAGTGTACTACAAGGGGTCTGCCCTCCAAAGATAATTTTGGTTTTTTGGGAGGGATTCTCCCTCGTATATCTCAGCTATTTAAGTGACTCCTTGGGGGGATAGCACTTTAGAATTCCCCTCACGTGAGCCACCCACCATTTTACACTGAAGCCAGTGATTACCCAAGATACAAAGCCAAGGAGAACATAGGCTCAACTCTTCTTTCCTCCTCCATCTTCACTACCTGTTTGGTGCTTTTTTCTCTTGCACATCCTCTTCATTTTGCATCCTTTTCTCTCTTTTCTCCTTATCTCTCTTCTTCTTTTCTTCTGTTTGCTGTTTTCCTTCTTTGCCCTTCTTTTCCCCATTCTTCTCTTCTCTTTTCACTAGCTTAATCAAAATTGTAGCTTCTGCTACCCATTTTCTCCCAAACCAGAACATGTGAGCAGATAATACCCCTAAACTAATTTTGTTCAGGGAGGGGGTATACCCCCTACCCAAGTCCTCCTTCCTCCCTCTCCCCTCATCATACCATGTTATGAAAAACTTAGCTGTTAAGAGAACTGTTACAGAATGAAAAAGCTTAGAGAATCCTGCCCTGTGTGACATCACTGGGGCAGCCCCATTAGGGTGGGGCGGGGGGAGCTGGCATCCCTATGCTGTGACTGTGGCTCTTCCTGGGCCCTGAGAGAAGTATGGGTTACCATGAACACCACAGGCCAAGTCCCAAATGTCTTTTGGGTAGGTGCTTACCTCAAGGTAGCTCTATATGGCCATGGCATTACACACTGGGGTGGAACTTGTCAAACAAGTTCATCTGTTCAACAGATAGCTGTTGTGTGCCACACACTGTGCTGGAAGTTGAGGGGTAGATATTGACATCAATGGGCAAAATTCCCTGACCACATTATAATAAGGGACATGGACAAAGAAGTCAACAAATAAAAAAGGAAATCACAGATTGTGATCAGTGCTGTGAAGGAAACAAATAAGGAAATAGATTGGGGAGATCACTTGAAACGGATTCAGGGAAAACCTCTCTAAGAAGTTAGCATTACAGCTAAAGGACAAGGAGTCATCTTCTCAAAGGATCAGGGGAACGCTGTCCAGGCAGAGGAATTAGCATGGGTAAAGCCTGATAAGAACAAGAGCTTGGCAGAAAAATGTTGTCTGCAGCCCACAGAGATGTCCAGCAAACCCAAGGCAAATATTTGATTGTCATTCAAGTTTAGATAGTGTTTCAAGTTGGATATTTGGGATGTTTAATTAGGAATTAGGAAACCACTTTGTGCAGAGGGGTACAATCCATAAAAAAATAACTTGGTGAGTTGATCTGGCCCAAATAGCAAAGTAGTTTTGAAAAAAATCAAAATTAAAAATAAAAGGGTCAGTGCGGTGGTCACACTTGTAATCCTAGCACTTTGGGAGGCCAAAGTGGGAGAATCACTTAAGGCCATGTGTTTGAGTTTGAGACAGGCTGGGCAACATAGCCAGACTCCCATCTCTACAAAAAATTTAAGAATTAACTGGGCGTGATGGTGCATGTCTGTAATCCTAGCTACTCAGCAGGCTGAGGCAAGAGAATTGCTGGAGCCCAAGAGTTTGAGGTTGCAGTGAGCTATGATCATGCCACAGCACTTGAAACTGGGTGACAGAGTAAGATCCTGCCTCAAAAAGTAATAAATACATACATAAAAAATAAAAGAACCTTTATTCAACTATTGAAATTGTAAAGCATTCCATAACTCCAGGGAGAGGTCTCATCAGATAGGGAGAGATCCCATCAGACAATCCAACAGCAGCTAGAAAAAAGTAAATGATAAACTTTGAAGAATAGTTTTTCTCTCAATATAGGTAACTATTCATATTGAGCAAAGACTAGTAAAATTTGAATGGCCTTCTTGAGAATAATTCTTCTGAGTATTTACTATCTATCCTGGGCATTACAGATCTCAAACTAAACCATAGCTTGGAAAGAACAACACAGCAACACATCTTTAACCACAGTAGTCTGGTTGAAAACAGTGATGAAATGGTCATCATAATAAAGCCTTTTATCTGTACCTGGCTCTGCAGTTTACAAAGCACTGTCACATAGGCCAACCAGTTTAATCCTCTCAAAAACTCTTGCGGGTAGACAGGGCAAGGGCTGTTAGTCTCATCCTTTATAGAAGAGAAAATGGAGGGTCACAGAAAGTAGCCAAGTTTCTTCCCTGTGTGATACTAATCATCACTAGCTTTTAGGGAGAGTCCCAGCATTAAAGGGAGAGTCGGAAGTGGAAAGAATGCTGGACTTAGTTTTAGACAGTGGTGTGTAGAACTGGCTTGTACTGGCTTGTGAGAGCAGATTAAGTTTTCAGGAATTTTACCAGTTGTTTCTTCAATATAGCCATTATGAAAAATTAAAAAATATACACTTCCAACTAAATTTTAAACAAAGGTAATAATATACAATAAAGACTTACCACTTCCAAATTATTTTAATACACTTTGCTTTTATTTGTGTTCATAAGGTAATTTACATGTATTGTGTCTGCATTGTGGAAGTTCTCGCTGTGTTAGTGTATATCTCTTCTCAACATCACATTCAGTGACTTCCTTTTGGTGGCTTGATCAGCAAATATCACAGATGAGGGCTTGACTTACTGCTTTGTTGATTGTCTAGACTTAAGTGACAGAGAAGATGATTTTATGCAGATGAAATTTAAAAGGCACCTGTAACTGTTACATAGTAAACAGCACAAAACATCCAACTCAACGATGGAGTCACTCAAATCATTGACAGTTAAGTTATAACTGTGTCTTTAATTGTCTTTATTTTTGTCTTAAATGAAAATATTAGCCAATGGTTGTATCAGAATTACATTTAGAGAGGTTAGGTGGTTGTTGAACATTCCCTAGCACAGCACTTGATCTGCATTTGCTGTGTTAACTGAGCCACTTACTGGTTCTGTGACCTCAAGCAAGTCACTTAAACTATTAGCCTCAGTTTTATCCGCCACCAAATACTTCCTGCTAGAATGTATTGTGTGAATTAGAACAAATAAGGCAGCTTTGAAAATGCAGCTGATGCTATTGACTGCCCCACCACTACATACTACTTCCTCCTCTGTGGCAGATCCTTCTCTCGTAGAGGCTATATATGGATAGTATACAATCATCAAATTATATCCTTTGCCTTTAGAAGAGCTGCCATGGTCAGATGTGTGCTCTCCCTGGAAGCTTAGAACAGAGTATACCAATCCATGTTGTGCCAGCACACACTGGTACATCTCCAATGGATCATAAATATGACAGAGTATTGATCCTTAAGGCCTTGGGACATTCACATGTGGCTAAGTTGTTGAAGCCCTGGGATGGTACTCTCCGGCCACAAGCAGCCTCATCTAGGAGCCTCTCTGTAGTGAAAAACATTATCTATTTGTGTTATGATGTGAAAAAAATTGGGAAGAATTGACTTAGGACATGGATATGTGGCTTGATCTGGACAATGGGACCTGAGAAGTGTTGGGAAGGGGTGTAGGATGAATCTGGGAAATGTTTTCCCTGCTAAGTAAAAATAATCTCATGAGAGAAAATGCCTTCTGCAGCCACATGTTATGTCTATATGTGAACCTGAAATCTCAGGGCCATATTGCAAAGAACCAAGGTAAAGTGGAGAAGAGGAATGATAGCAAAAGGCTGGGTCTTTCTCATGGTTAAGCCACTGAGCCATCCTTGCAATTGCCTACCTTGGGAACTTATTTTTAGAAAGGATAATAAATGTTCTTCATTATAAAAAACGCTTTTATTTTTGTAAAAGGGAGGTCCCCAAAACCTGGAATTATCTTTGGAGGGTGGTCCCCTTGTGGTACAGGCTTCCTCCATTGGCATCAGTGTACCAGCTAGTGTTGTTGTGAGAGGCTGCGGTCAGCTTCAGTGAATTTTTTTGGAGATTCTTTCAGTGCATTCACCCAGTTCATGATGGGTAAATCTATGAGTGCATCTGCTCACACCATGCTGAATGTTCAGCAGTTTTTGACCAAAAACCTGGATGACTCCCATGCCCTTCCCTCCGTATTCACCTGATCTTGACCCAAGCAACTTTTTAATTTTGTTTCCCTGGATGAAAAGTCATCAAAAGGAAAGAAACACTTTGTTGATGTGGAAGAGGTGAAACAAAAAAATGGCAGAAGGACTAAAATGCATCAAAATTGATGAGTTCAAAAACTATTCTGAGCAGTGAAAAAAGCATTTTGATAGGTGTATTGCATCAAACGGAGAGTACTTTGAAGGTGACTGAAGTTTAAACATGTAAGAATAGACATACTTTTTAATAAATAAATGTCATTTTGGGGTCCTTCCTCATATTTGGTTATTTGTAGCTAAAAACATCCAAATATAGTAGAAGAACTGGTACATCTTGACACCTAAGTGCTCTGTATGGTTAACTAATCATCAAATTAGATCCCTTGCTTTTAGAAAACCTGCTATGGTCAGATGTGTGCTGATCTTATTTTTCTTAAATATTTAAGAAATGTGTTCAGTAATTAGCTTGACTTTTAACTTTTATCTTGATTGTTTCCTTAAAGTGTTTACAATGAATGATAAAAGCAAAAATTGAACAACAAAGTCATTTTTAGCAGGAAAGCAGTTAGATGCAGAATTGTTAGTATGTGTTTTCTCTTGAAAGATCCAGATAGGAAAACACTTAATGTTCTACAGAGTAGAACTGCTGTCAATTCATGGGAATTACAGAAGAGATAATTTTAGTTCAACATAAGGAGAGGGGAAAGAACTCGGCCTAGAGTGTGCCAAGCTCTGTACCAGGTCCCTTATGAGTTTTATTTAAGTCTCACAACAACTTTGCTATAAAGAAACTCTCACCCCTCCCCATTTTACAAAGGAGGAAACTAAAACTGAAAAAGAGATCTTTTGCAGATATAGGACCATCTGATTCCAAAATCCCAACTGTTCTTGTCGCAGAAGCTGGTTGGGCTTTCTTGAGAGGACTTGCTCCTTAAGGCACTTTCAGTGCATTGTCCCTTGGGGGACAGGGGAAACGAATGATCCCAACAAAAACATCTTTACTAAAGATGCTGTGGGGAGATGGGAGAGTTGTTATTTGCATATCACACAGCAAAATCTTTCTTAAGCCCCATTGAAACTGCTGGTCTTTTCCTAGAGTTTTGTTTCCAGCTGTGACTTCCTCCCTTCTGCTCTCCACACAAGGAAGATTTCTGTCCTGCCTTCTCCTAATGCACCCTTCTTTCTTTTCTGCAGCTATTTAAAAGTCTCACATAAGATAATTTCCATCAACACCCCCACCCCCACCCCACATCCGTGGAGAGTTTCAAGTCATCCTGTGACTGGTACAAACATGGCAGGAGCCACTTTGTACGTAAGCAGCAGGTAGTGGGAAGAATTGAGTTTAGCATCAAAAACTGAAACCTCAAGCACCTAGGGTTGGGGTCAGGCTGGTATTATGTATGTTAGATCAGGCTGGGTGTGATGCAAAAGGGATAGGTGAGAACTGTGGAGAGGTAGAGCATATTTGTTCCATTTGAAGGCATTCAAAACAATAATGATTTTAAATATCTTAACCATGTTGGAGTCAAAGAGGATACCTCTTGACCACTGCAATGGATTTGAGTTCAAAGCCCATCTCTGCTCTCTCTAGACTAAGGACTAGTTATATAACCTCTCTCAGACTTGGTTTCCTCATCTGGAACAGGGACTGTCACCTGCCTTGTAGAAACAAATTTGTTTTTGCACATGATGCACCTGCCATATTGCCTGACACAATAGTGTGTAGAAATAAAAAAAAAAAGTCACTTTTACTTTTAAGTATGTAGTGCATTTTATAATATTAAATAACAATACATTGTAAATTATTTGACACTATCCATTCCATGTTGTATATGTTTAGTTCTAAGTTCATATTAGAAGTGTCAGTCAAAGGGCTAAGATAATTCAAGACTTGTTTTAACTTCCAGTCCTTCAACTTAATGAGAACCTGTGGGAATGTACATACAACCTATAAAGGTCAAGGAAAGACAAGGATTCTCTGTTGGCAAGTTCTGCCTCCCCCACCAATGCTGACTTCTTTTGTGTGAGTTTTTTCCTTTATGCCATCTGCACCAAAGGTGACCATTTGGTTCTGAATCTAAATTCTAGCTTGTTCTTCTTATAGTATTTCAAAAGGACTCCAAGCTTCATTTCTGTGTTTTATATGTCATATTATTTATAATTTTATTTTATAGAACTTAAGTCACCATGAATTTTATTCATTCGTTGAGTCCCTGGAATATGCCAGGCTCAGTTTTAGATGCAGTAAAGAAGAGAGGTGGTGTTCATGGAGTTGACCTGGGGCCAATAGAAAACAAACAAGTCCAAGGCAGAGACAGACAAGTATCATAAAGGATGTGGAGCAAAGTATGATGGGGGCAGGCAGGGTGGGAGAGAAGCTGAAGGAGAGGTACTTTGGATGGTCAGAAAAAGCCTGTTAGAGGAGGTGGTGACTGGACAGGTCTGAATGAGAGAAAGAAGCTGCTTTAGAAGATCTGGGTGAAAACTGTCCCAGGTAAAGTGTCCCTGGGGTGGAAGTGAGCTTGGTGTGTCCAGGAACATACAGAATGCTGGGATGTCTGGGCAGGCTGAAAGAGGGAGAGCATGATATAGGCAGGGTGCCTATAGGCTGGTGTAAACATTTTTTTGGATTTTATTCTAAGCATGATGGAAAACCACTGGAGGTTTGTATGCAGGGGATGTGATCTGACTTATGTTTTGCTCTTGCTGCAGTGTAAAGATTCTAGGAAAGCAAAATTGAAAGCAGACAAAAAACCCTTTCATGTCAGTTTTATATATCCTTAAAGAAGAGGGGAAATTAGCTTCCAGCTTTAAATGATACAGAAGGATTACATTTTGGTGGTAGGAATGTGGTCTTTTACAGAGCTCTTGTTACTAGGTTCATGTTTTCATTTCCTGGGAACTATATTTGGATATTTTTGCTAATAACTCATCAAATAGTCTTTCTTGGTAAATTTCATAAAATATAGCAAGGAGTACCTTGTGGAAAAGTCCAGGGTAAGTGTAAGTAAAAGAGAAGTCAACTTAAGTGGTTCAATTACAGTTGAATTCTTGTTACCCTCCAAAAATATGAGGGGGGACACCAAGAAACCCAGAATTTTTTAAATAAAAAAAATTGTGTATTTATTCTTACGTGCTTAAACTTCAGTCACCTTCAAGGCATTCTCCATTTGATGCAATACACCTATGGAGACGCTTTTTCCACTGCTCAAAAACAGTTTATGAACTTGTCAATTTGGATGCCTTTTAGTACTTCTGCTGTTTTTGTTTCACCTTTTCCACATCAGCAAAACGTTGCCCTTTGATGGCTTTTTAAAAAATGTTGCTTGGGGTGAGATAGGGTGAATCAGGAAGATGTAACATGGCAGTCATGCACATTTTGGTCAAAAACTGCTGAACACACAGTGTGGTGGGGGCAGATATGCTCGTAAATCACCAAGCATGAAATGGGCAAGTGTGTTCAAAGAATCTCCAAAAAAAATTCACTGAAGCAGAACACAGCCTCTCACAAAAAGGCTAGCTGGTACACTGATGACGATGGGTTCTTAGAACACTCACCCAGTGGGGAAAGCTTATACTACAAGGGGCCCACCCTCCAAAAAGATAATTCTGGTTTTGTGGGGTCTCTCCATATTATCCAAGAACTTTATTAGTCTTTTCACTCACTATTCTCCACACACACATCTGAAGGCTGAAGAATTGATGTTCTACTAACTACTTTATGCCTTGTCCAGTCCAGAGAGGATGATAGTTAAGGTGTCTTTACCTTTTCCAGACATTTACATCCTGATATGAAAGTCTTGAAATCCTTTGCAGAGGCAAGTTTTCATACTTGGGAAGCAAGTTGCCTTGACATGTGTTGGTGAGATGGGGTAAAAGAAATTAAGAAAGGATTTAGTAAGGACCTCCATAGCATCAAAGATGAACTCCAGTTCTTCCACACTGTGTTAATGTTTGTTCTTGCTTATAGGCTTGTGAAAGAAATACATAAATTTCACATGGTCAGTCTTTTCATTGCTATTGGGTTTTCTTTGTGTAATGGTCTGTATTGAAAGTCTTCAATATAAACCTAGAATAGGCTGTAGGAAAAGGACTATCATTAATTTTGTTTAGTCTCATAACTAGTACAGTTTAGTCATCCAATAAATATTTCAGAAGAGAAATTATTATGACCATTATATAACAACTGTAGCATCTGTAGACTATATTGATGCGCTAAAACAATCTTCATCTACAGTGTCAAATTCAGCCTACACATTAGATAGTGTATCATAAGCACTCACCACTGGAAAGAACAATCCATCAGAATAAGTATTGATTAAGAAGCTACTATGTGTCAAACACCATTAAACATGGAGGGAAATGCAAAAACTATATAGTAGGCCCCTTATCCACAGGAATACATTCCAAGACCCCCAGTGGATGCCTGAAGCTGCAGGTAGTACTGAGTCCTACATACACTGTTTTTTTTAATACACACATACTATAATAAAGTTTAATTAATTAATTAATTAATTATTTTTTGAGTTGGAGTCTCACTCCATCACCCAGACTGGAGTGCAGTGGCCACTTCCAGCCACTGCAGCCTCGACCTGCTGGCTCCGGTGATCCTTCCGCCTCAGCCTTCCAAGTAGCTGGAACTACAAGCACGCGCTACCACGCCCGGCTAGTTTTTTATTTATTATAGAGATGAGGTCTCGCTAAGTTGCCTGGGCGGGTCTCGAACCCATGGGCTCAGGCAATCCACTTGCCTTGGTCTCCCAAAGCGCTGGGATTACATGCTGAGCCACCGAGCCCGGCCAATAAAGTTTAATTTATAAATTTGGCTCAGTAAAAGATTAACAACAATAAACAACTAATAAAATTGAACAATTATAACAATATACTGTAATTAAATTTATCTGAATGTGGCCTTTTTCTCTCTCAAAATATTTTATTGTACTGTACTCACCCTTCTTCTTGTGATGGTGTGAGATGATTAAATGCCTATGTGATAAAATGAAGTGAGGTTAATAGCATAGACATAGCATTAGGCTACCATTGACCTTCTGAAGATACAGCAGAAGAAGGATCATCTGTTTTGGGTGATCCTAGTTTGTTGAGCCATGACAATGTCAATAGTTGGATGTCAAAAATTTTCCACTTAATATTTTTGGATCACAATTCGCCACAGTAACAGAAACTGCAGAAAATGAAACTACCAAGCCGGCATTACTGTATTGCAAACTCTTGTACACATCATATTAATGCTATTATATATCTATACCTCTTAGAAATACTTTGTTGTCCAAATTATACTTTATAACAACTTTCAAACTGTTAAAATAAATATTTAATAAAATATATGCATCTGCACTTTTAAAGAACCATATGTACATTTCTTGGGGGACAGTAAAAGTACTGACCTTTGTCCAAGTAGGCAAGACACACAAAACTCTTTTGTGTTGTCAATCACAACAAAAGCATGGAAAGGTTAAAGGGAACAATGTGAGTACTTGAAACATGCAATGCCAAAAGAAAAATCTTGGCTTGATATAAAATACCAGTGATTTGTATGGCCTGATGAGTCATGTGTATCATATCTGGGTTATGTACCCATAAACATTGGCTTGAGGGCAGTCAGACTATTTAGACTGTCATCACTAAAATCTTCATCACATGTCCTGCCTGGATTCAAAAGCAAAAACTGAAATACAGCTACACATGGAATGGACAACATATACCATTTCTGCTGTCCTACACTTAAATTTCCAAACGCAATGTTACAAAAGAGTGTTTTAAAGCCCATGAAATGCTCATTACAATTCTATCTAATTTGGATAGATCCTTCTTGAGTGTTTAATATTAGATTGATGCCTGTTTAATATTAGATTTTTGCCCTAATGGCAAAAATTTTCACTGACTTCTCCATAAAATTCTCTAGATTATGTAAATTAAGTCATCCTCCACTGAGAAAAAGTCAATTACTGTGTATGCAATAAAAACATAGTGTGTCAAGCACCATTAAATGTGGTAAGAGGTGTAAAAATAATTGTCATTTATTGACCAATTGATGTTTATTATAATATTTATTTTTACAATATATAATTTAATCCCAACAATATCCCTTTGAGGCAGATTTTATTACCTATATTTTATAAATAAGAAATGGAGGCTCACAGAGGTTAAACCACTTGTCCAAATTTGTAGAGTGAGTAGATAGAATTTGAACCCTGTCTGATTCCTATTTTTGCTGCTTTTTAAAAAATAAAGCTATAAAACAGATGCGATTTCAGAGATTCTTGAGGAAGAAGTTAAGAGATTTTTGCATATGGGAGAGTTTTGAATTATTATGGTTAGAGATTAGACTGTGGCAAACTGTGTTTTCCCATAAGAGACACAATATTGCTAGTCTCTTATGCTCTTCTAGAATCTCACTTTCCTACATAAAGAGTTGGAATATATGTTCATTTTCCTTGAAATTAGATATGCTTTTGTAACTGCCTTAATGACAGAATATGGCAAAAGTGATACTGTAGGACATCTAAAGTTAGATTTTAGAAGTTGCTAACAGAATACAGAGAAAATGGCAGACTAAGGACCTTAGAAAATTCTATCCTTCATAAAATCAACAAGAACACTGGCACAATTGTCAGAAAAAAATTTCTTCAGCACTCTGGAAATTAACTTTAGAATTGTGGCAATGTTAGGAGCACGTATTCAAGAAAAATGATTGGATATTGGTAAGAATGGGGAACTTTGTGTTATTTTAATTTGCCCTATTCTTATATGAGGGGGACTCAAAAAAATGAAATTTATTTATTTTTTAAAAATTGTGTAATTTCTTCTTTTTTTTTTTGAGTTGGAGCCTCACTCTGTCACCCAGGATGGAGTGCAGTGGCACACTCATGGTCACTGCAGTCTCGACCTGATGGACTCAGGTGATCCTTCTGCCTCAGTCTTCCAAGTAGCTGGAACTACAGGCACATACTACCATGCCCGGCTTATTATACATATATGTTTTTGATTTATTGTAGAGACAAGGTCTCATCAATTTGCTGAGGCTGGTCTCGAACCCCTGAGCTTAGGTAATCCTCTCTCCTTGGCCTCCCAAAGTGCTGGGATTGCAGTTTTGAGCCACTGCACTGGGCCGTGTATTTATTCTTACACACTTAAGCTTCAGTCACCTTCAAAGTACTCTCTGTTTGATGCAAAATACCTATTGAGACACTTTTCCCACTGCTCAACAGTTTTTAATGTGCCAATTTTGAATAACTTTCAGTGCTTTTGCCATTTTAAAATTTCACCTCTTCCATATCAGCAAAATGTTTCATTTTGATGACTTTTTTCATCTGGGGAAACAACAAAAAAAGTGACTTGGGGTGAGATCAGGTGAATAGGGAGGGTGGGGCACATGCTATTTTTTGGCCAAAAACTGGTCATGCTATTTTTGGTCAAAACTGCTGAACACTCAGCTCAGTGTGGGTAGGTGCGCTGTCATGGTGGAAGAACCAGTCACCTGTTTGCCACAACACAGGACGCTTCTTCCACAAATCATGATGCAACCTTCTCAAAACTTTCAGATAATACTTTGGTTGACTGATTTGGAGGAATAAGTTTTGAGTGTATGACAATGGGCCTGCCCTCCAATAGATAATTCTGGTTTTTTGGGGGGTTCCTTCCTTGTACTCCACCTCTAGCTCCATGGTGGCCTTGAAAGCTGACAGCCTGAAATCATGGTAAAAACCAGCAGCCTGACAATCATTGAAAGGGGCAGAAGAATAGCACTGGACCTCCTTCAAAGCCTAACCCTCAGATAATGGTCATTATTTAACCTGCCTGGTGATTTCATGGAAGACCTCATTCTTAAGACTACCTTTATTGACATGATTCAGAACTTGCTCAGCACAAACAGTCTTTTCCTTGGGATTATTCATCAAAAGTACTAACAATTGTTTAACATCATGGAAACCTGAAGCAGTGTGGGGCAAACACAATAGGTTAACCAAAAAATAAAAGTTAGAAAATGAGGTGTCTACATGGGATTTTGAAAAGTGCCAACATATTTCGGAGAATCTAGAAACCTATGAAAATGTTTAAAGCTGTGTACATGCCCAGAGATGTGTGCATGCTCATAAAAGACCTGAGAAGGCCTTAAGCTGCCACCTCTGGCTAACCAAAGACTACACAAGTGGCCAAGTGGCAATAAACCTAAGGCAGAGTTTTATATTGTCTGACTGGGTGTGTCCCAGCATGCATAGAGTCCTTTGACAAACACTGGGAGATGTACTCTCTCCAGGCATTTAAGAAAATTTCTGTCCCAGGATTAGTGGACTACTAAGCTACCTAAGCAGAGACTTCAGTGACTACACATGACAAATAATGCAGACGTTACAGAATTTGTTCAGATAAGTCACTAAACAAACAAACAACAACAAACAGCAGCAACAACATAGCCTTGCGAAGAGAGGAAAACCTGATTCCTGGAGTTGTCACACTGTATTATTTAAAATGTCTAGTTTTCAGC
>CAUYQG010124910.1:0-10863 GCA_963574415.1 Tarsius wallacei | reverse complement strand
CCAGCCACCCTCCTGACAGGCAGGCTCTGCGTTATCTCAAACCTACTGCCTGCTTGCTCAAGCATTTTGCTCGGTTAGCAGTTACCTGTCCATCACAAGTAACAAAGCCGGAGCCCGCGCAAATCGGACTCGAATCAACCAATCAAAATCTCTGTAACTACGTCATATAGTTTTTATCCAACGCTGTATGCACAAGTCTGTAAAACCACCCCACCCCCTCAAAACTATATATAAAAGGTGCGTGTTAACTTGGGTCAGGGCTCGCTCGTCACTGAAGCCACTGTCAGTTTCAAACGCGAGCCCAGGCTCGAGCGTGAATAAAAATGCTCGTGTACTTGCATTGGAGCTGATTCTTTGGTCATCTCTCTAGAACTTTGAGCACAATACGAAGGTAGTTAGAACACTGAATGAGACATCAGGGAACAATTTACAAAGTTTTGCCATCTGCTTGCATGGAATTTCCCTTTAGGATGTTTTTGTAAAGATTTTGTTTTCTAAGTCTTTCTTAGGGAATAGACTTGCATTTCTTCCTTAATAGGTCCTGTGCTGGGCCTGGACAGAGGGTGGCCTTATGTTACTTGGGTTATAACAAACCCATCTGTTTCATAGACCAGTGTTTCTCAACAGGACTCTAATAGCCTTTTTAATGGGACAATTATTCATTTTGCAGTCCCATCCTTTAGCTTGCAGGACGTTTAGCATCACTAGCCCCTAGGCACTAGGTGACAGAGCACTTCTCAGTCACCATGACAACTAAACACATTCTGTGCACATTTCCAAATGCCCTAGGGTAGGAGAATACTGCCTGTGGTGGAACACCACCAATCTAGACATTAATAAACAGGTTTCTATTCATTGCAATGAAACAATTTCTGATGAATACAGTGGCTCATCAGTTAGGATATCAGTATCGTTTTAATTCTTCCCTAAAGCACTCAACTCAAAGATATGTGGGATCTCAGCGAGCAAACGTGATGCTGTGTGCTTCATAATGCATGGTGATTGGAAAGGAAGCATAGCATTCTCCTAGTCTTGCACAAAATCTTGAAACTCAAAGTGGGTAATGCCAACTAAATTCGACAGACAGATGGTAGAGTTGGCCTTTCATGAAGGTCATGTGATGGACAGCAAGAAGAAAATGGGCCTCAGTCCAGAGACAAGGACTAGGAGAATTATGAAAATTCATGACCTCAGAAAGACAAAAATAGGGTGAACATGTATACTATAATTTAGATGTTTGGTCCCCCAAACCTCATGCTAAAATTTGATCCACAATGTTGAAGGTGGGGGCCAAATGAGAGGTGTGGGGTCATGGGGGCAGATACCTCATTCATTCATTAGTGATTAATGCCTCCCTTGGGAAAGGGGGTAAATTCCTGCAAAAACTGGTCATTAAAGAGTCTAGCACCTCCCTGCTTCTCTTGCTCCCTCTCACGCCATGTAACACTGTGCCTCCCACTGGGTCACGAGCGGAAGCAGCCCAAGACCCTCACCAAGAAGAAATGCCAGCACCATGATTCTTGTGCAGCCTACAGTAGCGAGAGCCAAATTGAAAGGACATAACATGGATTTAATATGCCCAATGAGCAGCCATTTTAGCATTGCCTAAATCTCATGTTTTCTCAGAAGATCCTTCCACTTAAGCCTTCTAAGTAGCTGGAATTCCAAGCACACGCCACCATGTCCGGCTAATTTTTTGATTTATTGTAGAGATGAGGTCTCGCCAAATTGCCCAGGCTGGTTTCGAACCTGTGGGCTTAGGCACTTAGCTTACCCTCTAATCGCTAGCCAAGGACAGAACTGGTTTCTCAGAGGTAGCTATTGATAATTGTTTAACAACCCCCCTCCCCAGTTTATTTTGTACAAATTAGCATTTCTATTTCAAATATTTGCCTCCGCCCATGAGACCCAAGTTGACCTAAGCAGCCCTTCATAACCTTCATGACACAGATAGACTCCATCCCCATGGCGGCAATCATGTGACTAACCCACCCATCTGCCTGCTGTCCATCACGTGACGTCAGTACCTGTGCTTACCTGCCCCTTCGTGATGATGTGGAGCAGGCTACCACCCAGTCACCTTAACGACCTTCCCCCATGAAAGGGGAGGATTAGAAGGACTCAACCACAAGCAGCCATTTGCCATTGCCAGGCCATTGCAGCCATTGCCTTGTCGAGCTATGGTGTGGCCATGTGTTCTTTGAGCTATGGCCAGGTCATGTTTCCTGGCTTTGACTCCCTCCCCTACCTTGGGGAGGTGAATCTCCTCTTTCTCTCCCTCTCTAACTTACTTCCTAAATAAACTATATTTTCTAATCTTACTTCTGTGCAATTCTGCATCTTTCATGTGGCACTGGATCCCACACCAGACACCCCACACCCCCAACGGGCCTGACCTAACATTCTGGAGGCCCTGCTGGGAATGTGCCCTAACATTTTCAGAGGTCCCACCAAGACCTAACACAAATCAACCTCCTTTCTTTATAAGCCACCCAGCCTCAGGAATTCTTTTACAGCAACACAAAACAGATTAAGACAACACACTTGTGTATCAAGTTCTATAATACTGAGGTTAAGAGTATAAATGGAAGTCAACAATTTGAGCACTTCCTGTGCCAGGCACTCGTTAGAAGATGCTGTCGTTCTTAGACAAAAGGCAAGTACCACTTCATAACATGAAGTCCTTAAAAACCATGGTTCAGAAAAAATGCACTTTAGTGTTTTTTTTGAGTTGGAGTCTCACTCTATTGCCCAGGCTGGTGTGCAGTGCCATGCTCATGGCCACTGCAGCCTTGACCTGCTGGGCTCAGGAGATCCTTCCACTTAAGCCTTCCAAGTAGCTGGAACTACAAGCACGTGCCACCATACCTGGCTAATTTTTTTATTTATTGTAGAGATGAAGTCTCACCAAATTGCTCAGGCTGTTTTCGAACCCGTGGGCTTCGGCAACCCTCTCACCTTGGCCTCCCAAAGTGCTGGGATTATAGGCTTGAGCCACTGCGCCCGGCCAAAATGCACTTTAAAGACAAGCTTTGTACACTTGTTCCTCACTCTGTCACCTAGGAAGTTCTCCTCCCAGAGTCTCTCACGAGTCTCTCACCCACCATTGTCACGGCTGTGTGAGAACATCAGCTTTTTAGGGAGGCCATCGGACCACCAGAAGTGAAACAGCAACATTCATTCTGAGCTCATCACTGTCTGTTCCTTTTCTCTCATCTGTTCTTTTCCATAACTCCTCTCACCATTCGCTATATTATGTGTTTACTTTGTCTAGATGGGAGGGAACACCCCCTTACCTGAGCATAAACTCTGTGAGTAAAGGGATTTTTTTTTTTTTTGGTCTTTTTTTTTTTCTCACTGCCTAGGAGAGTATTCAGAAATAGTAAACACTTAAGAAATGTGTATTGAATGAATGTTTCAATGAACGAATGAAGAGATTTCAGAATAATTCAGATGGGTAGCTAAATAATAAATACATAGAGAGTAATTAAAGAAGGCTAATGATGTTTAGAGTCACTCTTCAATTCTCAGGGAGAATAAACATATTTCCACCAAGTGGTTCCATCATTGCACCTTCCAGTCTGGCTTTGACCACGGGGAGAAAAAGACCACAGGGGCATGTCCTCCTGAAGGCCACCTGAGTCAGGAGGTGCTCACTGAGCCACGCTGCCCTGACCTGGTCATTTCCAGCAAATTGGGGAGAAGGGCATTCCCGTGTTCTTCCACACAAATATGGTGTTTTGATATGTGCTAAGCACACCTGGTACTATGCTCTGGCGACACAGTAGTGAACAGGACAGACCCAGTCCCTGTCTTCCTAGTGTCTACAGTTCACATTCGTGAGGAACAGTCTTGGAGAGGCAGTTCCTAGGGAGGTGTGTGGGGAGGCTCTGGGAAGGGAAATTTTTTAAAATATGAGATAATTGTCCTGCTCAGAGCTAAAAGAATCACAGAGCTCTCCCTCTAAATAAAGTTAGATAACGCTGTCTGTTACTGCTTCTTTTTTCTCCTGATTAGGATAAAATATATATAACATAAAATGAACCATTTTAATCATTTTGGTTTTTTAAGTCAGGGTCTTACTCTGCCATCCAGACTGAAGTGCAGTGGCCTGATCACGACAACCACAGCTCACGGCAAACTTGACCTCCTGGGCCCAGGCGATCCTTCTTCCTCAGCCTCCCAGGTAGCTGGGACTATAGGCATGCACCACCATGCCTGGCTAATTTTTGGATTTTTTTTCTGTAGAGACAAGGTTTCACTATGCTGCCCAAGTTCGAACTCCTGGGCTCAAGTGATCAGCTCACCTCGGCCTCTCAAAGTGTTAGGATTACAAGTGTGAGCCACCATGCCTGGCCATTTTAACCATTTTTAAGTGTACATTTCAGGAAGATTAAGTACTTTCACATTGTACAACCGCCACCACCGTCCATCTCCAGGACTTTCTTCATCTTCCCAAACTGAAACTCTATACCCACTAAACAACAACTCTCCATTTTTCCCTCTCCCAGCCTCTGGAAACCACCACTCTACCTACTTCCTCTATGATATTTGATTTCTCTAGGGCCCTCATATATATGGAATCATGAAATATTTGCCCTTTTGTGTTTGGCTTATTGAACTTCGCATTGTTTTTGACATTCATACATGTCTTTGCATGTATCAGAATTTCATTTCTTTTTAAGGCTAAATTATATTCAAATATATGTATGTGCCACATTTTGCTTGTCCATTCTTCTGCAGATGGACATTCTGGTTATTTTCATCTTTCAGTTGCTATGAATAACACTGCTATGAACATGCCTGTGAAAATATCCTTTCAAGTTACTGCTTTCACTTTTTTAGAACATATGTCCTGTGTTCCTTATTTTTAAGGCAGGCAATATAATATAGGCTTATGTTCCAGGCTGGCAATAGGTTCAACTAGCAGGGCAAGACCAGACATTAAACTTTGGATCAATTCTTCCCATTCACGTATTTGTGATATTTCACTCATGGAGGGTATTAATGTTAGCTGTACCAATAGAAGAAGCCAGAATCTGAATGACTGAACACAATGAAAGCCCAGTGCAGGTTGGTGGGGATCCTTTTCCACCTGGTGACTCAGGGATTGAGGATCCCTCCAACTCATGATGCTTCCATCTCAACAGAGTTGACAAGGTCACTGCACCAAAAGAAGAAAAGATGGCTCTTGACTGTCTCAGTCCAAAGGTGACACAGTCCACTAGCCAGAGCTAGTCATATGGTCCAATCTAATTGCAAGATAGTCTGGGAAACACAATAGAGCCAATGTAATATGTAGCAACCACTAGCTGTATGTGCTGCAAGAAACTGGGCTTGGTTCATCATCATTACATCATAAAGACTCACTCAAATAGAAAACAGATATGAGGAGCCTTTTTAAGGTTGCTTAGTTGGCAGAGAGCTTCCAAGTACTCCATCCTAAAACCAGAAGATCTGTAGACTTGCCCTAATATGCACTCCCACCACTGAACCTGATCTTAACCATATAAAAACTAAACAATTTGTCCTCCAGAGTAGCATTTTGAAAATTACCTAAGCTACAGATGGCACATAGCCAACTCAGCTCATTTGGTGGAGAACCTCAGCTGTATATGGAAGATTCTGAGGTCACAAGTCACTGAAGCAAAGCCTCATGGCATTGTGTACACAAGTGCAGGAAGCAAGATAAGGACACTGTGTCAGGAGTGATCCATTCCTGTCCTAAATTCTGGACCACTGTTCTTCCTGAAATACAATCCCCAGTGAGCAAACTTTTGGTACAAAGGTCACATTTGGGTGAACCTCCCACCTAAAGCATCCGAAAATAAATGTGACACAAGATTTATCTTAAGATTAGCAAAGCCAAGAAGAATATAGGGGGGAAATCCAATTGAGCTCTTGCAGTCCTGTGATTCTGTTCTGAATTTTAAAACTTCCTAGTTGGAAAAACAAATGAAAGGACTAATTATGAGGTTGAAGTCAAAAGGCTACAAAAAAGAATCTATCCCCACAGCCACGTACATTGCATAATAATATATGTGTGTACCTCACACTGTCTTTGTATGAAGTATAAAGCAGATGGTTTTGGACAGGAATGAAAATGTATTAGGAAAAAAGAAAAAAAAAATGGGGACTTGTTGAAAAAAAAAATATGTTTCCAAAGCGCCATCCTCTCTTTACTGTGCTTGTCTACAAATGACTATGAATTCAAAAAATTATGTTTCATTATTAATTGCAACATTTTTCAAAGCCATTAGTGTCTAGATATAGAGGCCACATTTGACCTACTTTTCATGGTCTGCAACAGAGGGAGATTTTTTTTTTTTTTAGAATTTCTTTTTTTTAATTGGGATACAGGCAAAAGAGGATGAAGACAGGTAATGAATCGCAGCCTTCATGCTGAGTGAGGAGTCATGGCTTCTAGACATGTCCACCATCTGTTTCTAATGATAGTCATGCAACAAGTTCTTATTGAGTACCCATATATGCCAAGCACTCTTCTAGAGTGCCAGGCACTCTTCTAGAAATACATCAATGATCAAACAGACAAGAGTCCTGTTCTCCTGGAGTTTCTTTTCTGGAGGAAATTCTAAAATATGATTTAAGATGCCCTTCAATTATTTGACCCAACTATTTCTGCTTAGAAGAAAATTTTGTTGATAGTATTGAGAGTTAGAAAAGAGTTTTCAAACATGTTCTGCAGCTCAGTAATTGTCACTAAAAATTCTGTCTTTGCTTCTACTCATAGTATTGAAAGCATTTTATTTTTGAGTTGGACTCACTCTGTTGCCCAGACTGGGGTACAGTGGCACACTCATGGTCACTGCAGCCTCAACCTGCTGGGCTCAGGTGATACTTCCACCTCAGCCTTCCAAGTAGCTGGAACCACAGGCATGTACCACCACGCCCGGCTAATTTTTTTATTTATTATAGAGACACGGTCTCACTATGTGGCTCAGGCTGATCTCGAAGCCCTGAGCCAGTCCTCTCGCTTATGCCTCCCAAAGTGCTAAGATTACAGGCTTGAGCCACAGCGCCCAGGGAAAGCATTTTTTTCATACCAGAAATACATGTGGAAAAATTTCTTCTGCGGTAAGAAATTGTGCTAAGAAGCATGAGTGGATATGAACATGTGTGAGATGTATCTGTCAACTTATCCCTTGGTTGAACTCACCCACGCCATGAAAAATACTACCGTCTCTTGCTAGGATGGTTGGGCAACATAGTGTATCTATGGAATGGTCTCTCAGTAGAACACACAGCGTGATTCAACCTTTAGCTCAATAAAAACCCCTTGTGGCTCAAATGCATGCATTGCGGAAACCAACACGGGAAGCAAAGTGTAAGTGGCAGTTGATGTGGCCTGAGGGATTGTTTAATCCTGGACCTGAGAACCAATGTCCTAAAAGGATAAAGAGCCACTCAATGTCACCAAAAATCCAGAGGTAGGAATGGAAAGCACGCTGTCACCTGATCAGAGACCATATATTATTCTCTGTTCTGGTCTATCATTGAGGCTTTATGACAGAAGGCAATCTTGAAGGAGGTGCCTTATGACAGAAGGCTTACTTTGATTTGCACACAATGTGAGTTATCCAGAGTTACAGGGAGCTGTCATGTTTGTGGGGGAAGTGATAGAGTCTGGGTCATGGTGGGGAAAGGAGAGCATGAGATCTGATATTTCAGTTAAGCTACAACATTTGACCGCATTTTGTATCCCAAACCACATCCCACAACTTCTTGTTTTTATATATTTGGCGTGATCCTCAATTTTCTTTCTTTTTTTTTTTTTTTTTTTGAGTTGGAGTCTCACTCTGTCACCCAGACTGGAGTGCAGTGGCCGCTCCCGGCCACCGCAGCCTCGACCTGCTGGGCTCCGGCGATCCTTCCACTCAGCCTGTAGCTGGAACTACAGGCACGCGCTACCACGCCCGGCTAATTTTTTGATTTTTATTGAAGAGATGAGGTCTTGCTTGCCCAGGCGGGTCTCGAACCTGCGGGCTCAGGCAATTCACTCACCTCAGCCTCCCAAGGCACGGGATTACAGGCTGAGCCACCGAGCCCAGCTTCAGCTACTTCTAATGTTGACATCTTCTAATATTACATAATCATAGTAAAATTATTGAAATGAAGCAATTAATATTGCTACAATACTGTTGACTTAGCTACAGACTTTATTTAGATTACCTCAGTTTTTCACTAACAACCCTTTTCTGTTCCAAGATCCAGTCCCACATCCAACATTGCACTGAGTTGTGATGTCTTCATTGTCTCCTCCAAACTGTATCATTTTCTTCATTTTTAAATTGTATTTCATGACATCGGCACTTTGAATGTTGCTGGTCAGGTATTTTGCAAAACATCCCCCAATTTGAATTTATGTAATATTTTCTGATTAGATTGTGGTTACACATTTTTGGTGACAGCATGACAGAGGTGATGTGGCCTTATGAATGTCTCATATCATGTAGTGCAAGGTGTTGATCTGTCTTGTAACTGGTGAGGCTAATCTTTATCTCTTGGTTAAGGCGATGTCTGCCAGATTTTCCCACCGTAAAGTTATTATTTTCCCTTTTCAGATAATACGTATTTTAGAAAAAATATCTCAACTCTATGCAAATATCCATTTTACTTTCAATTGTGTACCCACTAATTTAGCATTCATCTGTGCATTCTTGCTTGCAGCAATTATTACTGTGGTTTTCTAATAGCGATATTTTTATTCCTTTTACACTTGTTAATTTGAATTCTTTTGTAAGGAAGTTTCCCTTTCTCTCTTTCTTATTTATTTATGCAACCATTTATTTATATTATAGACTCATTGATATTTTATTCTTTGGATTATAATACAATACTATAATTATTTAGTTTCAGCTTTGGCCATTGAGTGCTCTTTTAGGTGGGTTCCGTGCTCTTTCAAAATACCCTCATCTTTTCTTCCTTTTCTCCCCTCCCCTCCTCTCCCCTCTCCTCTCTCTTCCTTACTTTCTGGCACCACAAAATAATCCTGTTTTTTCTTGCCACATTAGTGGAACCAACTACTTCTCCAAGGAACTCTTCTGTTTATTAGAAAAGAATGTTTAGAAACTAAGATCTTGGTGCTGCACCTTCATTTCTGAAGTATATTTTCCACTGGATGTAGAATTTTAGGCTGACTGTTTTTCCCCCCTCTACTTTAAGAATGTTATAGATATTGTTCCATCGTCTTCTGGTTTGCGCTATTTCTGATGAGATAATACTGATGAGTTTCTTTTATTATTATTCTCCTATATTTAATATTTCTCTTTTCCTCTAGATGGTTTTATGACGATCTACTTATCTTTGACTTTCAACGATTTGATGATAATATATTTTGATGAGTTTTTTAATGTTTACCCTTCCAGAGGTTTATTAAGTCTTTTGGATCTGTGACTTTATAATTTTCATTGAGTTTGGAAGATTTGTGACCACTCTTTTGTCAAACTTTTTTGGCCTTTCACCTTCTGGGACTCAAATGAACGTATTAGACCACTTGATGTTGTTCCCCAGGGCACTGAGCCTTTGTTACTTCTATTTTTCAGCTTTTTAAAAAATCTCTGTGCTTCAGTTTAGCTTCTATTGAAATGTCTTCAAGTTCACCAGTCTTTTATTCTGCAGTATCTCAACTGCTCTCGATCCCATCTAGCGATTTTTAAAATTTTAGATACTATAAATTTTTTAATCTCTAAATGTTCCATTTAGTTATTTTTACTTTTTAATTTCCTCATTATATTCATAGTTTCTTTTAACTTCTTGAGCAAAGTTATAATAGCATGTTTAAAGTTCTAGTCTATCAAATAGAGGCCCAAACTTTACCTGTACTATGGCTGCTTGTATACCTAATCCTGAATTGTACCCCATATTTTAAAAATAAAGTAAGATAAAGTTCTGGTCTGCTAATTGCCTAATCTTTGTGATTTCATGGTTTGTTTATGTTCTCTGACTTTTTTTCTGGTAAGGGTCACATTTTCCTGTTTCCAATGCATGTCCAATAAATTTTGATTGGATGTCTTACATTGGGTCTCTTTTTTGTTGCTGTCTGCTTTTAAAGAATTTTGAAGAATAATTGGTAGGCAGTGAATTTTCTTTCAGCTCTTACTTGAGAATTTTAAAATGTTAATTTATTTTTCACTGTGGTAAAATATACACATTGTAAATTTAAACCTTCCTAAAGGTTTAAATTCTAACTTTTAAAAGGTGAGCAACGCCATGGCGTTAAGTATATTCCCACTGTTGTCTATCATGACTATTCATCTCCAGAACGTTTTTACTATCCCATGCTGATATTGTATAAGCAATAATTTTTCATTAACTTGTGGCAGTCACTATTCTTTTTTCTGTCTAGGTATCTCATATAAGTGCAATTATACAATATTTGTCTTTTTTTGTCTCGGTTATTTTGCTTATAATATCTTCAAAGTTTATCCATGTTGTAGCATGTATCAGAATTTAGCTCTTTTTAAGACTGAAAAATGTTAAATTTTATGTATATTTCACATTTTGCTTATCCATTCATCTCTCAATGGACATTTGAATTGTTTTTGCCTTTTGGCTATTATGAATAATGCTGCTATGAACATTAGTACACACACCTCTTTCAGGTACTTGATGTCAATTCTTTCAGGTATGTAGCTAGGAACTGCCAAAATATTTTTCACAGTGGCTACACTGTTTTACATTCTTACCAGCAATGCTCAGGAGTTCTAATTTTTCCACGTCCTCACCAATACTTTTGTCATTTCTTTTTAAAAATAGCTATACTTATGGATGTGTATTTGTATCATGTGATTTTGTATTGCATTTCCCTAATGATTAGTAATATTGAGCATCTTCTCATGCTTA
>CAUYQG010124908.1:0-12251 GCA_963574415.1 Tarsius wallacei | reverse complement strand
TGCTGGGTCATATGGAAGGTCAATTTCTAGTACTTTCAGAAACTGCCACACTGTCTTCCAAAGAGGTCGCACTAGTTTGCAATCCCACCAGCAGTGCAGAAGTGTTCCTTTTTCTCCACATCCTTACCAGCATCTGTTGTTTGTTTTATTAATGATGGCCAGTCTTTCTGTGGTTAGCTGGTACTCAATGTGATTTTGATTTGCATTTCTCTGATGATGCGTGAGGATAAGCACTTTTCAATGTGTTTGTTAGCTGCCCGTATATCTTCTTTTGAGGACTGTCTATTCATGTCTTTTGCCTACTTTTTAATGGGGCTGTTGTGGTTTTTTTGTTGTTGTTTTTTTGTTTTCTTTCGATGTGATTGAGTTCCTTGTAAAGATGTTAGGCCTTTGTGAGATATACAGTTGGCAAATATTTTTTCCCATTCTGTAGGCTGTTTTGCTGCTCTCTTGATGGTTTCTTTTGCTTTTCAGAAGCTCCATAGTTTGATGAGGTCCCACTTGTCTATCTTATTTCTTATGGTATGGACATTTAGGGTTCTGAATAGGAATCGGTTGCCAGTTCCAATTTCCAGAAGGGTGTCTCTTGCGTTTTCTAATATTCTTACAGTTTGAGGTTTTATGTTTAGGTCTTTGTCCATTTAGAGTTAATTTTTATGCATAGTGATAGGTAGGGGTCCTTTTACAATCTTTTGCATGTGGTTAGCCAGTTCTCCCAGCACCATTTACTGAATAGATTCTCCTCTCCCCAGTGGTTGTTGTTGGAGGCTTTGTCAAAGATGAGTTGGTTGAGAAATTGAGGCTTTGCTTCCAGAATCTCGATCCTGCTCCATTGGCCTATGGGCCTGTTCTTGTACCAATATCAGGCTGTTTTGATTACTGTAGCCTTATAGTAAAGTTTGAAGTCTGGAAGTGTGATACCGTCTGCTTTGTTTCTTTTGCTAAGGATTGTTTTGACTATTTGTGGTCGATGATATTTCCATATGAATTTCTGTATTGTTATTTCCAGGTCTGAGAAGAATGATGTTGGTATCTTAATGGGTATTGCATTGAATCTGTAGATTGCCTTTGAAGGGTGGACATCTTAACAATGTTGATTCTTCCTTTCCATGAGCATGGAATATTTTTCCATTTGTTTATGTCTTCTTGGATTTCTTTGAGCAGTGTTTTGTAGTTCTCATTGCAAAGGTCTTTCACTTTTTTGGTTAGGAAGAAGCTGAGGTATTTCTTTTTTTTTTTTTTTTGGTAGCTATTGTGAATGGGATTGTGCTTTTAATTTGGGTTTCTGTCTGCTTATTATTGGTGTATATAAATACAACTGTCTTTTGCACATTTATTTTGTACCCTGAGAATTTGCCAAAGTCCTTTATCTGTGCAAGTAGGTTTTAGACAGATTCTTTTGGATTTTCAAGGCATAACATCATATCAGCAGCCAAAAGGGATAATTCAACTTCCTTTTTTCCTATTTGGATACCCCTGATTTCCTTCTTTTGTCTAATTGCTGGAGCTAGGACTTCCGACACAATATTGAACAAGAGGGGTAAGAGTGAACAACCTTGTCTTGGTCCAGTTTTCAGGGGAAATATTTCCAGATTCTGTCCATTTAGCAATATGTTAGCTTTAGGTTTTAGATGGCACTTATTTTTTGAGGTATGTTCCTTCAATACCTAGACGTTTGAGGGTTTTTATCAAGAAGCGATGCTGGATTTTATCAAAAGCTTTTTCTGCATCTAATGATATAGTCATGCGGTTCTTGTTTTTACATCTGTTGATGTATTTAATTACATTTATATTGTCTTTTTTCAAACTGTGGAGGCTGTGTGATGTCAGAAAGTCCTCCATTTTATTTAGGTTGTCTTGTGAATGTTGAACCTGCCTTGCATCCTGGTGATGAAGCCTACTTGGTCATGGTGAATGATGTTTGTGATGTGTTTTTTGATCCAATTTGCTACAATCTTGTTGAAGATGTTTGCATCTATGTTCATAAGGGATATTGGCCTGTAGTTCTCTTTTTTTGTTGTTGTTGGATCTTTACCCGGTTTGGGTATCAATGTGCTGTTAGCTTCCTAAAATGATTTGGGAAGAATTACATCTTTCTAAATTGCCAGGAACACTTTCAGTAGGATTGGTATCAGCTCCTCCTTGGACGTTTTGTAGAATTCTGTTGGAAAGCCATCCAGTCAAGGGCTTTTTTTTGGTAGGTAGTTTTTGTATGACAGAGTCAATTTCCTGGGTTGTTATTGGTCCATTTAGTATCTCAATATTGTCTTTTTTCAAACTGTGGAGGCTGTGTGATGTCAGAAAGTCCTCCATTTTATTTAGGTTGTCAAGTTTGTTTCTATATAGGTGTACATAGTAATCTCTTATAATCTTTTGTATTTCTTCAGAGTCAGTTGTGATTTGATCTTTTGTATTTCTGATTGTGTTTATTTAGGCTTTTCTTCTCTTTTTATTTGTCATTCTAGCTAGGGGTCCTTCAGTTTTGTTAATTCTTTCATAGGACAAACTTTTTGTTGTTATTGATGTTCTCTATGTTATTTTTATCTTCTACGTCCCATATTTGGGCTCTTATTTTGGTGATTCGGATTCTTCTGCTAAAGTTGGGGTTTTGGGGGTCTTCTCCATCCAGTTCTCTTAGGTGACTTGTAAGGCTGTCCACTTGTGAGCTTTCCATTTTCTTGATGTGTGCTCACAGAGATATAAATTCCCCTCTTAGAACTGATTTTGTGGCCTCCCATAGGTTTGGGTATGATGTTTCTTCATTTTCATTTGTTTCCAGGAATCTTTTAATTTCTGCTTTGATTTCAGTTTTGACCCAGTAGTTGTTCAGCATCATGCTGTTTAGTGTTCATGTCTTTATGGGCTTTGGGGGAATGTTCTTGGTGTTGATATTTATTTTTATTCCATTGTGTCCTGAGAATGTGCATGGCAAGATTTCCACCTTATGGAATTTGTTTATGTTTGATTTATGGCCAAGGATGTGATCGATCTTGGAGTATGTTCCTTGTGGTGATGAGTAGAATGTATATTCTGTGGTTGTTGGGTGGAACTATAGCTTTCTATTAAGTCCATTTGGTCGAGTGTCAAGTTCAGGTTCTGTATCTCTTGGTTGATTTTTTGCCTCGATGATCTATCTAGGGCTGTTAGTGGGGTATTCAAGTCCTCTGCTATAATAGTGTTAGAGTGAATACATTTTTTTTAGTTTACTTAGTAGTCGTTTTACAAATGCTGGTGCTTCTGTGTTGGATGCATATATGTTTAGGATGGAAATTTCTTGTTGATGGATTGAATATTTTATCACGATGTAGTGTCCTTCTGCATCTTTTAAAATTTGTGATAACTTAAAGATTGTTTTGTCTGATATTAAGATCGTAACTCCTGCCTTCTTTTGTGATCCATTTGCCTGGAAACTCACTTTCCATCCTTTAATTTTGAGTCTGTGTGCACCCTTTGTAGTGAGATGAGTCTCTTGGATGCAGCAAATAATTGAGCCGTGGTTTCTTATCCAGTTTGCCATTCTGTGTCTTATCAGTGATGCATTTAGTTCATTCACGTTCAGGCTGATTATTGAAATGTGATCATTTTTTCACTATCATAAGGTTCTTATAAACTTTTTTATTTGATTGCTTGTTTTCTTTTAGCTTTGGGGTTAATGTATGTGTGTGTTTTCCAGTTTCTTGTAGCACTGTATTCTCTGTTTATTCTGTGCTCTGCTGTACTCTTGGGAAGTGTATGGTCATTTTTCTTTCTTTCTTCTGTGTTTAATACCTTTTTAAGTGTCTCCTGTAGAGCTGGCCTGGAAGCTTCATAATGTCTTAGGGACTAGATGTCTGGGAAAGATTTTTTTTTTTTTTGAGTTGGAGTCTCACTGTCACCCAGACTGGAGTGCAGTGGCCGCTCCCGGCCACCGTGGCCTCTACCTGCTGGGCTCCGGCGATCCTTCCGCCTCAGCCTTCCAAGTAGCTGGAACTACAGGCACGTGCTACCACGCCCGGCTAATTTTTTTGATTTAGTGTAGAGATGAGGTCTCGCCAAGTTGCCCAGGTGGGTCTCGAACCTGCGGGCTCAGGCAATCCACTCACCTCAGCCTCCCAAAGGCGCAGGATTACAGGCTGAGCCACCGAGCCCGGCTTTGGGAAGGATTTTAATTCTCCATCACTGATGAAGCTGAACTTGACTGGGTAGGATATTCTTGGCTGAAATTGTTTATCTTTGAGGACTTTGAATACAGGGCTCCATTCCCTTCTTGCTTGTATGTTTCTGCTGATAGGTCTGCTGCTATTCTGATTGGTTTCCCCAGTAGGTACTCTGACCTTTCTCTCTTACTGCCTTTAGGAATTTTTCTTTTGTGTCTACTTGTTGTAGGCAAATTACTATTTGTCTAGGGGTTGGTCTTCTCATTTGATACTTGTAGGGGGTTCTCTGTAACTTGTGCTTGGCTGGTCACATCTCTTGTGAGATGGGGAAAGGTTTCTTGTATTACCTCCTGGAATACTTGCTCCAAGTTGTTCTCCATTCCCCTTTCTTTTTCTGGGATACCAATCAGGTATAGGTTTGACCTCTATAAAATCGCACATCTCTTGTAGGCATTGTTCTCTTTTTATGAGTCTTCTTTCTATGTTTTTTACAGATCTGGTTAATTATGTTCTGGTCTTCAAGTTCTGAGAGTCTTTCTTAAGTTAGATTAATTCTTATTTCCATGCTTGTCATCTTGCTATTTATTTCCTGGATGAAATTTTTTATTGCCAAAAATCTCTGTTACAAGTACTTTCAGTGTTGAATCTTGTCTTTCTTGAGTCTTCTTCACTCTTTCCATCCTTTCCCTAATCCCCATCACATCAGGGGCCAGTCATTGGTGACTGGATGCCAAGGTCTGATTTTTTAGGAGTTTTGTCTTTGGTACACTTGAAATTGCCTGAGGTCTTCCTTTGGTTTCTCCTCATTTGTGACAGATCTCTTGTTATTCTGCTTAGTTCTGTTATTCAGTGTCAGTGGGAGAGGCTTTCCCTTCTGATGTTTGCTCAGTCCTCTATTCTTCCCTGCTCTGGGCTCTGAATTTCTTCTATTTTGAAATAGGATGGTGGGTGGGAAACTTTGCTGTCTTTTGTAGTTTTTGAAATTCAAATAAAGTAGGGGGTGGAGAACTAGAATTCAGAAACTACTTGCAAATGACAATGTTCACTTATTGTGGTATGTGTTCCTGGAAACCCATTCCCCACCACCACTCGATATGATGATACAAAGCAGAAACTGATGCAAAAAACACACACACAGACATCCATACACACTCTAAAACAAACTGGAGTAACAACAAAGTGAAGCAACAACAACAGCAACAAAAAAAAAAAAACAAGAAAACTGACCACACACACACATGCCTAGCACAAAGTGAATAGAGAAGAAAGACTGGGGCGGGGGGGAGGAATTCAGGTTGAGCCCTCACACGTATATTCACACACACTTTAAACCATAGAAAATGAAAATTAAAAAAAATCCAGAAGAACAAAAGCAAAAACAAACTAACAACAAAATAATTAAAAAATGAACACTAGATCATTCACATGCACACATAAACAGCAAATGACAAATAAAAGAAGAAAGAAACAGAAAAAGAAAAGAAAAAGTTTGGGAGGGATGAAGGTCAAACCCTCACATACACATTCATGCACAAAGAAAAAATATTTAAAAAATAGATGAACTAACAAAAAAGCAGTGAAAAATTAAAAAAAAAAAAAACCTTCCCTCTTGTGGCAGGCTCTGTACTTGTTCCTCTAATCAGGTCTCTCCTGCAGAGCCACCTCTTTCACTCTCTCCTCAGTGTCTAAAGGAGGGAAGGAGGAGGGGCAGTGGAGGTGAGTGGGGTTGCAGTCCTACCCTCCCACTCTCATATGGTTAGAAGATCTCCTCTGGTGGGAAGGTATGAGATTGTGTCTTCCTCAGGTATGTACTCATAGGAGCTGTCGCGGCCAGGCCTATCCTGGAATGGAGTTCTTCTATTGTGACTGATGTCCAGGCTCCGCCTGGGTTTGCCTCTCTCATTCGTGGCCCAGCTTTGTGTGCCTGATGTTCAGAGGATTGCTGGGGAGCAGAGGGTTTGGGTCAGCCCAAGACTCACCACTGATATCTTTGGAGTTCTTCCTCCTCCTTTTCTGGTGACACTCTTTGTCCCATATCTGGATCAGGATAGGGGATGCAGCACTTGGAACTCAGCATTCATCAGATCCCTCTGAATTTTTTGCTTTCAGGATATTCCTTCTGGGTCATGATCAATCCCTGAGTACTTGACCTGCCAATCACAGAGATCGGGTCTGCTGCTCTGTGGTGAGAAAGTTGGAGCACTTTCCTACTCTGCCTTCAAAATGGTGGTGGGGTGCCTCTCTTGTCCTCTTCCGTGGAAACTTGTCTCTGTACTCCATTTGCAGCCCTTGCCAGTGCCCTGCCAGGTGCTTAAGTGGTGAGACAAAGCCCGGACCTGTCACTGTCCTGTTTCAATGGTGAGGGAGAGCCTGGGGCAATAGTTTCTCACTGCTGCTTTTTCAAAGGAAGACTTATGTCCATTAAAAAAAAAATGGTACTCCACTTCTGTGACCACTGATCTCCTTGGAGTTCTCCTCGCCCTTTTCTGGCCACACCCTTTGTCCCACGGTTGGATCGGGGTAGGGGGTGGAGCACCTGAAACTCAACACTTGTCAGATCCCTCTGAAGTTTGTGCTCTCAGGATATTTCCTCTGGGCCACAATCACGCCTTTAATTTTTGCACTTCTAAAGCAACTAACACAAACATCTACTGGGTGACAAAATCAGTAAGTAAACAGATACAAATTTATTCTAGAAAATTATATCTGCATTTTAAAAATTGAAGAAAAATTTGACAGTCAACTGAGTATTATTCTAGGGAATTTACATATTTTTCCCAAACATGGATGGTAAACTAAGAAGCACAAACATTAGCATTTTCCATTAATATGGATTTGTAATTCCTGGCACAGTGCATCAGGATTATGTGGTGGACACGATTCATGTACTAAAGTGTGTTCTGTTAAAAGATTGTGGTATTTGCATATAGTCTATACACTTACTTTTGTATACTTTAAATAATCTCTAGGTTACTTATAATACCAGATACAATGTAAATGTGGTTTTACTATATGTTTAGGGAATTGTGATAACTTAAAAAGTCTGTACATGGTCAGTACAGATGCAAGTTTTTAAAAATGTTTTTGATCCATGATTGAATCCAAGGATATGGTACCCACAGATACAAGGATCAGATTGTATATGCATTGAGTTAACTGCAGTCTCTGAATTTTACTTAACTTTAGTATTCAGGACCTCTGCCATCCAGAGGAAGGGAGGAAGGAAGGAAGGAAGGAAGGAAGGAAAGAAGGAAAGAATTGGATATGAAGTTCAAAATGTTGTGCATATATTATGGAAATGAAGCTTTGGTCTAAGTAGACATAATTTGGTGTCACCACTGTCCAGGGGCAAATGTGTTATTTAAATAGAAGATACCCAAGCCAGAATTTCCTTCAATTCCTAACCATAGAAAGAAGGTGGTTTCCTACATTGGATCAATAGAAGGTGCCAGGATCTGCAGCTGTCAGTGTAAACTGTCTCAGAAGACTGGATCTACAATAATCCCACACAATCTGCAAATTACTCCTGGGCCTCAAGCCATATCAGTGACATCACTAACTTTGTGTTAAAATGCACATGGCAGTGGCAAAAAAAACAGACCAAAAATGTTAGAACGGCAAAAGCTAAATAAATAAAATGACAAAAATCCAGAAGAGGTGGTGGTCATTGGCAATGGTTGGTGTTTTATGTGTGCATGGAAAGGTGAGTCATCTGGAGGGAGCTGGTTGCAAGTGTCAATCGTTTTCATGGGCAGAGTTGTTCATAGAGATTAATTAGGATGTAAATTGGCATATTGTTGAACTATTTATCACAGGATTTATTTTCAGAATAAAAATGATGCGGCGAGCTACACACACAAACACACACACATACATATTATCTCCTCCCCTGGCTTACATGGGTGATTTGTTTAAGGACCACTGCAGATCCCAAAATCTGTGGATGCTCAATTCCCTTATATAAAAGATTGTGGTATTTGCATATAATCTCTACACTTACTTTTGTATACTTTAAATAATCTCTAGGTTACTTATAATACCAGATACAATGTAAATGTGGTTTTACTATACTGTTTAGGGACTTATGACAACTTAAAAAGTCTGTACATGGTCAGTACAGATGCAAGTTTTTAAAAATGTTTTTGACCTGTGATTGAATCCAAGGTTATGGTACCCACAGATACAGGAATCTGATTGTATATGCATTGAGTTAACTATGGTCTCTGAATTTTACTTAAATTTAGTATTCAGGACCTCTACCATCCAAAGGAAGGAAGGAAGGAAGGAATTTCAAATTTGTGGGACCATATTCTAAATCAAAATTTTGCCATTTTCTATCAAAATCTAATCTCCAAATTGCTATATTAATAATAATAGAAATAAGAATAGCTTTGGGTTCTAGAGCAATTACTATTTTTTTTTAAAAAATCACAAATACTTTTGACAAGATGGTAACAGAAAAGGTTGGACAGTGAGAGTCTCTGCGAAAGTGAGTGTCCGTAAAGACTCTTGCTTTCCACCAGGTGGTTGCTGCTCCTGCCACAGCCAACCTGGTCTTCCATCAGCCACACAGGACTGTAGGCTGAAGGAAGCTCAGCCCCATGCAATGGTCTGCCACCACCCCCCCTTGCCACCGCCCAGAGTGGCCTTCAGCTCTGGGCTCCATCCCCGGCTGCACCGTCCCTCCCTGCCCTGAGCCAACCTACACCAGGCCAACCTGCAGCACCTTGCTGTCTCACACTCCACCTCCCCCAGCTTGGCCCCCGGCAGTCAAGGGACCAAAGATTAGCAGGAGCATCAAGACCAGGCAGAGACCTGCATTCCCCCACCCAACACTGTCCAGCCTCCAAATTGGGACCTAAGGTGGCTGCTGCTCCCACCACTGCCAGCCTGCTCTTCAGTCAGCTGAGCAGGCCTGTGGGCAGGAGGACACCAGACCCATGCACTGCTCCGCCACTGCCACAACTGCTGTCACCCCACCTCTTGGTTCCAGGCCCCATGGAGCTCTGAGCTCCCTTCCTGGCTGCACCGCCATGCCCTGCTGTGAGTCACCCTGTGGCTGGCAGACCTGCAGCACCTGGCTGTCTCACACTCCATCTCCCCTGGCTCGGCCCCTGGCAGCTGAGGGACCAGAGATCAGCTGGAGCCCCGAGACCAGGCAGAGACCTGCATTGCCCTACCCAGCTTCGCTCAGCTCTTCCCAGCCTCCACCTTGGAACCTAAGACTTTATGTTTGTGTAGGGGAGTAGTGCATCAATAAGGACATGGGTTGGCTTGTGTGTCTATATGATTGTCTGTATGTTTTGGTTTCTTTTACTCTTTTCTGTCTGTGTGCTTCTTTTCATTTGTTAGTTGGTGCGTTTGTCTGTTTTCCCTCTTACTCTTCTCTCTCTCCATCTTCCTCTTCCCCCTTCCCTATTTCATTCTCTTCTTTTTTCTTACCTCATTCTGCTTTCAGGGAGCAAAACTATACCCCCAATGCATGGACAGATTGCAAGGCAGTGGGTAGCCGGTGTCAGGGTATCTATACACCTGTTGGTGGGTACCCGGATCTACAGATCCATACACCTGTTGGTGGATACCGGGATCTACAGATAGATTTTGAATCACAGCAGCCCTCAATTGATTCTCAAAACTGCAAAAAAGTATACCCCCCCAACCCACAGTCCAGCTTCAGAATAGAACAAAGTTAGAGGATTCACATAAGGAAGAATAGGAGATTGCACAAACAGAAGCAAAAGCAACCCCACCATTACAGAATTAAAGAAGGGGAGAGGAAAAAGTGGGGAGGAAAGTCTACACAAATGAAGAAAAACCAGAAGAAGAATATAGGCCTCACACAAACCCCTGGGAGGTCAGACACTGAGAAAACAGACTTTGGAACACAAACAATAAAGAGCCCCAAGAATGACTGGTCACATACTACAAACCCAGATATGAAGACATTAATAGAGAGAATAAAAAGAATGAAGGAAAGACAAGAGGAAAATAGGAAGGAGTTGATAACTGAGATAACAGCAGTAAAGAACACTGTGATTAAAATAAATCACAAACTAGTAAGCACGGAAAACAGAATTAGCCAAGCAGAAGAAAGAATCTCAAGCATGGGTACCAAAATATATTACTAACCTAAACTGTCAAAAACACCAAAAAGAAGCTTAAAAAGACAGTACAAAACCTTCAAGAAACAAACAATCACTTCAAGAGACTGAACTTAAGAGTAATTGAACTTCCTGAGGCAAAAAGATAGACAGAGACAATCAGACAATCAGATTTATGAAATAGCATTGCTTGCTAGAGATAAGGATTCCAGAAATGTGGCCCTTTGAGAGAGAAAGTTGGAGTACCTCTGTGGCAAATGATGAATGAGGTGCTGTTCACCCATACTGTCCATCATCAAATACAGTTTCATCATTAAGAATGACCAATTAAGAAAAAAAAAACAGAGTCCAGCTTGGTGGGATGCCCCCATAGCATAGCTGCTTGGGATGTTGAGTTTGGAGAGTCCTTGATCCCAGGAATTCTAGGCTGTAGTGTGCTGTGATGATTGGCTATTCATACTATTTTTGGCATCAATATGGTGACTTCCTAAGATGGAAGGCCACCAGATTGGGTAAGGAGGAGTGAAATGGAGGAGTGCAGAAACTCTTGTGCTAATTAGTAGGAGATCACACCTGTAAATAGCCACTGCACTCCTGTCTGGGAAATATATCAAGACCCTCACCTCTTGAAAGAAAGGAAGGAGAAAAGAAAGAAAAAAAAACTTTCTACAAGTTATTAAAAAGTGTGAGAAAACAATAAATGAATGTAAATTAAAAAGTAAAAAGTTATACTCTGAGAAGTTTTTCCCCATAAAAAATAGAAAAAAAAGTGTTTTCTGTTCTTTTTCTAAAAAGATGTATATTTTAAATCAAGTGTGTTTTAGAAATGACCTTTGTAATCAAAGGGCATTGAGAGAAAATATTTTATAATCACACTTTTTGATACACATACAAATTGTTCATGCATGAAGACCACAAAACTGCTTGAACACATTGACAATTAACATTGCAATGCAATGAGGGGAACTGCTTTGGAGCCCAGTGGCCTGGCTTCAAATCCTGAAACTCCCATTAGTCAGCTGTATGGAGATCTTTGGATAGCAGTTTACTAGAATTTTGGAAATAAAGTAATGACGAAGAAAAAAAAAACTATCGTACAAACCAGTCCATTTGACTTAGCAGTAAATCAAGGTAATTAACTTAAAACCTGAAAATTGTGATAAATTTTGAAATAAAAGCTGGTGCTGAGAATTTAAATGTATTAAATGACAGTGTTAAGCATAAAAAAATGATACAAATATTGAAAAATGCAGGCATAATATCTGAATGATACATATAATATAATGGCTTAATTCACTCAAATAAACTAATAAAGACTAGAAAGTTAAAGAGCGGGGACCAGCCTGGGCAACATAGTAAGACTTTGTCTCCACAAAGAAAAGAAAAAGGAAAATTGTGGCGGCATGTACCTGTAGTCCCAGCTACTCAGGAAGCTGAGGTGGAAGGATCTCCTGAGCCCAGGAGGTCAAGACTGCAGGGAAACATGATCATGCCACTGCATGCCAGCCAGGGCAATAGAGTGAAACCCTGTTTCAAAAATAAAATAAAATAAAATAGTAGAAATTTGGATAATAAATACAAAGACCAAAAATTATACCAAATACCTCATTATACAGAAAGTCAAACTATTTTGCTTTTCTATATGAAAATAAGATAAATATAAAAATAAAAAACTATTAGCATTTTAAAAGTAGTGATAAATTTAAACACAATGTAAGCTTTTTGATTTATAATGTACTACTAAAATATAAAAATAACTAACAAACCATGAGATAAACTAAATGAAAATGTCATAAAACAATAATAATAATAATAAAGATTAATTTATTAATGAAAGCCATCCTTACTGTAGTTAAGTCATATTTCAATGTGATTTTGATTTGCATTTCTCTGATGGTTAGTGAGGCTGAGCTGTTTTTCATGTGTCTGTTGGCTGCTTGTATTTCATCATTTGAGAAGTTTCTGTTCTTGTCCTTTGCCCACATTTTAATGGGATTGTTTTTTTACTTTCACT
>CAUYQG010124893.1:0-10446 GCA_963574415.1 Tarsius wallacei | reverse complement strand
GGCATCCTTGTCTTGTTCCAGTTTTCAGGGGAAATGGTTCCAATTTTTGTCTGTTTAAGAGTATGCTATCTGTGGGTTTCTCGTAGATGACTTTTACTCTTCTGAGGTATGTTCTCCGTATGCCTAGATGTTCAAGGGTTTTTATCAAGAAGGGGTGCTGGATTTTATCAAAAGCTTTTTCTGCAACTAATAATATTATCATGTGGTTTTTGTTTTGACATCTGTTGATGTATTTAATTACATTTATGGTTTTACGAATGTTGAACTAGCCTAGCATCCCAGGGATGAAGCCTACTTGGTCGTGATGGATGATTTTTGAGATGTGTTGTTGAATCCAGTTTGCTAGGATCTTGTTGAGAATTTTAGCATCTATGTCCATCAAATATATTGTCCTGTGGTTCTCTTTCTTTGTTGGGTCTTTACCTGGCTTGGGCATCAGTGTGATGTTAGCTTCGTAAAATAATTTAGGGAGAGTTCCATCTTTCTCAATCGCCTGGAATACCTTCAGTTGGACTGGTATCAACTCCTCTTTAAATGTCTTGTAGAACTCTGCTGGAAAGTCATCTGGTCCAGGGCTTTTTTTTTTGTAGGTAGTTTTCTTATTACATAGCCAATTTCCTTGATTGTTATTGGTCTTTTTAGGGTCTCAATTTCTTCTTGTTTCAACCTAGGCAGGTTGTGTGATGACAGAAAGTCCTCCATTTCCTTAAGTTTTCAAGTTTGTTTCCTTACAAGTGTACATAGTAGTCTCTAATGATCTTTTGTATTTCTTTAGGGTCAGATGTGACTTCATCTTTTCTGTTTCTGATTGTGTTTATTTGGGCTTTTTCTCTCTTTTTCTTGGTCAGTCTAGCTAGGAGACCATCGATCTTGTTTATTCTTTTGAAGTACCAGCTTTTTGTTTCATTGATTTTTTTGTATTATCTTTTTTTCTTCTATGTCCCGGATTTGGGCTTTTATTTTGGTGATTTGGATTCTTCTGTTGAAATTAGGGTTTTTGTGGTCTTGCTTTTCCAGCTTCCTTGGGTGGCTTGTTAGGCTGTTAAATTGTGATCCTTCCATTTTCTTCCTGTGCGTTTGTAGGGATATAAATTCCCCTCTTACTCATGGAGTCCCAGAGATTTTGGTAAGATGTTTCTTCATTTTCATTTGTCTCCAGGTATCTTTTGATCTCTGTTTTGATTTCATCATTGACCCAGGAGTTGTTTAACATCATGCTGTTTAGTGTCCATGTCTTTGTGGGTTTTGAGGGAATTTGTTGGTGTTAATGCTTATTTTTATTGCACTGTGGTCCGAGAAGGTGCATGGTAAAATTTCCTTTTGAATCTGTTTATGCTTGATTTATGGCCATGTATGTGGTCAATCTTAGAGTACGTTCCCTGCAGTGATTAGTAGAATGTGTATTCTGTGGTCTTTGGATGGAGGGCTCTGTAGGTATCAATTAAGTCCATTTGATCAAGAGTCACATTTAGGCTTCGAATCTCATTACTGATTTTTTGTCCTGATGATCTGTCTAGGGTTGTGCGTGGGGTATTGAAGTCCCCAGCTATGATGGTATTGGAGTTGATATCTTTTTTTAGTTTATCTAGAAGTTGCTTTATGAAAGTTGGTGCTCCGTTGTTGGGTGCATATATGTTTAGGATGGATATTTCTTGTTGATGGATTGAACCTTTTATTATTATGTAGTGGCCTTCTGTATTTTTTTTAATTTTTGATAGCTTAAAGGGTATTTTGTCTGAGATTAAGATCGTGACTCCTCCTTTCTTTTGTGTTCCATTCGCTTGAAAATTTGTTTCCCATCCTCTTACTTTGAGTCTGTGAGTGTTCTTTCAAGTGAGATGAGTCTCTTGAAGGCAATAAATTGTTGCCTGGTAATATTTTATCCATTTTGCTATTCTATGTCTTTTCAGTGGTGCATTTAGTCCATTCACTTTCAAACTAATTATTGAAATGTGAGAATTGATCCCTATCATAATGTTCTTACAGAGTTGTTGTTCTTCCTGTTTGTGTGTTGTCTTTCTTCTGGCTTTGGGGTTGATTGATGTGTGTTTTAATCTTTTTCCTGTACTCTTGTGAAGAACATTGTTGCTCTTTTTCCCTTTTCTTCTGTGTTCAATACTTTTTTAAGTGTTTCTTGTAAAGGTGGTGTGGTGGCAGCGTAGGTTCTTAGGGATTGGATGTCTAGGACCAGTAATTTTTAATAGTAGCTTTTCTTTGTGGTCTCAAGTGTGGTCTATGGACAATTTTTCCTTTACTACTCACCTCATCATTTTTCAACCCCCCTTTCTCTAGCTAATACCCACGATGTTACATTGAATCTTCTCTAGACAATGTATCCAAATGTTCTTCTTGCTAAAAATAAACATGTCTTTGGGTATCTAAAATTCTAAGCAGAATTTAAAGATATCTGCCTTACCAAGGGAGAGCTTGGGGAAATTTTATGCATTCTCATTTTTTTTTCATTATCTCCTCTTCAATCCACAGCAAATAAACATGGAATATAAGTGAAACCAGTTCCCTACGTTTACTCTCTCTGTCTTCAATTTCATGATGTCTTTATTAAGGCTCTTGTATGTAAAAAAAAATCTAGGGCTGTCACTATTACTGATTTATTCCTTCATAAAACATCTTTTATCTATTGTCTTCTGTGCCTCTTTATTTTCCAGATCTGTGGCCACTGCCTCACAGGCAACTTTATTGAACACTCCTCTTTAATTTGACATTTGAATGCTATAACTCTTAAAACTTCAGTTTACGTCTTTGTCTCTCTTAGACTATTTCCCTAGATTCATTACTTTATATTCTTCCAACTATTGATTATTCCCAGATATCTATAGATAGCATAGAACTATATACTATATTCAGTAAGTAATATCAGTCTCTTATTTGGTACTTTTTCATATGCATTTTCATTTACTATTTCTAAAACATAATATTTTTCTCTTAAAACTTATTTTCTTTCCAGCTTCCTCATGCCAGTCACTGTCAATTCTATGAAAGTCAAGTTACTGAGAATCATTGTTGACACTTTTTGCACACTCACTCCCAACTTCTGTTCATCAGGAGTTAAATTTGTTTGTATAACATAAAAATAACTCTAGTACAGAAATTTTTCTCATTCTACTACCAGCTACACACTGTACTTCTGCATCTTCATAATAAATTCCCTGCAAAACAGCCAGAAAGTATTTTTAAAATATCTCCTAATCAGCACATGCTTCCATTGCTGTGAAAGAAAGCAGTACACACACACCACTAAACTAACTTTTTTAACTTTTCTTTTGATGTCTCCTTCTGTTAATCCATGGATCATCTTGTCACTCTCTTTGAATGACCTTCTGTAGCTATTTTAAATATAATTACATCATATGATCTCATATCAGGTTGTCTTTTTTCGTTCCTGTAGTACTTGCTCTAAGTGATTTATTTCTTAATTCTTTTTTTTTTTTTTTGAGACAGTATCTCACTCTATTGCATAGGCAGGAGTACAGTGTCATGATTGCAGCTCACTGCAGCCTCTAACTCCTGACTTCAAGTAATACTCCCACTTCAGCCTCCTGAGTAGCTGGAACTACAGGCATATGTCATCTTTCTGAGCTAATTTTTGATTTTTATTTTCAAGAGATAAAGTCTCACTATGTTGCCCAGGCTGATCTTGAATGCATGACGTCAAGTGATCCTCCCACATTGGCCATCCAGAGCACTGGGATTACAGATGTGAGCCCAGCCTCTTAAATATTTTAATCATTTAATGTCTCTTTTTACTACTTTAAGTGTATACCTAAAGAAAGCAAAGACTTATGCATCTAACAGTTACCTCAGTGTCTGACATATAAAACAATCATCTGTCAAGCTTACACAGAAAATGTAATCTAACTACTAATAGTTTTCTATATTTGAAGAATATTAAGGAAGAAAATATATTGATGCCACTCTACAAAATTAATTCAAGATACCTAGGCCATTCATGTATTTTCACACACAAATAATTTTATTTATTTCACATATCTTAAACTTGGTAGCTACTAGTTTATAGTGTTTTCATTATATCTAACAATCTGTTATGTACATATGATCATTGCCTTTAATTTGCAAATGAGCAATACATAATTTAGAATATTTATATGAATATTTTTTTCATAAAAACCAAATTAACTAAGGAAAGAACAAATTCTGCTTGATTATTTGGACTCTAATTGCACATATAAAATATCACTTGAGGCAAAGACATCTTGAATAGAAGGTGTTACACATACATACATTCTAATTACTCTGTTATTTCTCCTTTAAGCACCCACTGACTTCGAATCTGACTTTTCTGCAAAAAAGGTCAATGTGTATTTTCTTTCACACACACACCCCCCCCAACTTCATTTCTACTATGACTGTTAGACTGAGTTCAAGGTTATGTTACCTGAGGACTCAGACTGGAAGGAATCAGAAAAGAAAATTATTTCCTATTGCTTCTTATATTACAGTGATGTCACTAAAGTATTAATGGAAGTTGTACATTATTCGAGTGTCCACAAATTTGAAGCACATACATGCAGTTTAGCTACATGCAGTTTAGCTATTGTTAGCTACAATAGTTTTCATAATTATTTATGATCAAAACTTTGACTAAATGTTTTTATAAAAGAGGAAAACATTTCAATCAAAGGAATAATTTCTTAGATATCAATTGCTAATTGTGAGCTTTGTCATCTTTTAAAATAAAATTTACTAGTATTACATGTCCTATCATTTGGACCTGAGTTGGTATGTAGGGCCCACATGACAGAAGTAAAAGCAATACATTAATGTCAATTAATCTGAAGAATTATCTCTTGTACAAGATCAGCCATACACATAATTTGATTTAATGTTATATAAATCAATATAAAAATAGTGCATAGAAATTAGTAAAATGATAAAGAATAATATTGTCATAATTTCTGAGAGTTTATTGTTGAGCAGATGATGAGGAGGAGAAAAATGGGAGTAGTTAGTTCCTGCATCTCAATAAAACATATGGAAATGAATGCTTTTATTAATTATTGGGAAAAATAATGAGGAAAACGTTCTCCTTCTCCTTGAAGATTATTCAAATACTTGTTTTTGGCAGTGCCAGATAATTACTTAAAACATCATAGTATCTCAAAAATGCTATTATTATAAAGGATATTTAGTCTAAATCAAAGTTATCTGTCTCAATTTTTACATCTGATTATTTATTACATATTTCACTTGCACTGATTTTAAATGAACTAAACTGAAAAGTCAGGATATGATATGAATGCATGCATTTTTTGTCGGTTAGTAACCCACAGTTTCTTACCTGAATTATATTACATTTTATTCCCAAATCATTTGCTAGGTACTAGATATCTTAAGATTATTTACTCCCCTACATTTAATTTTTAACTCACTTTCCTTTTTTTCCCTGTCTTCAAACAAAGTCAACTGAGGTAAAGATCAGTTCTATCAAATCTCCTTCAATTTTGTTCAGTTTGAATATTATTTGCATGATATATTTTGCAAAGAAAAACCATAGTTGGACAGTGATGTAGTAAAAGTAGATTTTATTCAGGAACTATTGCAATAGGGGAAGAGACCTCAGTATAGAACTGAGCTCTCAATTTTGAATACAAGAAAAGAAGATTCTGTGTAAACCAAATGAACAGAATTGTTGCTAAAGGCAGGCTAGGGTCATCAGACATCACCTGGAGGATGGTGGATGATGAGAACCCAGTGAGATATTGAGAGTGATCAGATATTGATTGTGATAAGTACTGGCTAAACTGAAACTGACTTAGCAGGATTCTCTTTAAAATTGAACAATGCAGAGATATTCGTGGAAACCCAAAATTAGGGCCTATTTGACAAGAAAGTTCAAAGGAGTTTGAATAAAGTTTGATAGCAAGAGAATCTTTGTCAATGTTTCCAGCATAATATTTGATGCTGAGGATATAAAGATTTTTAAGGAATGACCCTTATCTTCAAAGAATTGAGTGGTTAGTGAATCTGACTAAATAATAACAAATAACAAGAGAATAGTAAAAGTGCTGAGGTGAATTAGGGGGATTTTACAAATAGTTCACAATGAAGATATCTGAATTGCATTTGGAAAAGGAAATTTTTCACCTAAACAAAAAAAGAAACAATTATGATAGGAGTAAAGCATTTTCAAGTTGTAGAGTTTTAGAATCTGAGCAAGTACAAAAATTATATAAAAAATTACATAAGAAATTATGAATTGGGTAGGAGATAAAACCATAGAAATAAATAGACCAGATTTGACATGCAATTTTTTTTCCCCTGAACTAATAGACATGGTCAAAAGGAGCTAATTCTGATAAAAGTTTGAGGGTTACTTGCTTCAAGATAGTGTAGAAACATATGAGAAGAATGTGTCCTGCCGCACCTTGTGGCTCACATCTGTAATATCAGCATTTTGAAAGGCCAAAATGAGAGTATCACCTGAGCCCAAAAGTTCAAGAATAACCTGGGTGGAATAGTGAGAAATAATCTCCTCAAAAAATCAAAAAATTATCTGGGTTTGGAAGTGTGCACCTGTACTTCAGTCTAGGTGGTGGAATGAGACCTAACAAACAAAACAAAACAAAACAAATGTGTTGCAACATATGCATATGTATGTATATATGTACATATACATATACATATATACATACATACATATATACATATGCATATATATAGGAGTGCATACAGTTTTCCCTTTTTATTGTGCATATTATCATTAAATTATTTTAACTGACCTTTCCACATTTTTCACCTTTCTCTTCCACATAACATTATTTATCATAAAATATTCTTATTTACTCTTCACATATATTTTCCTTCTATTACATAGTACATTTTTGACAAATATTAAAACAATTATTTAATTTCACTAAATGGTCTCCCTATTTCTAGTCACAGAATATATAATCTAAACATATATCAGAAGATAATAACTTATAAACAGGTAATAACTTAAAACAATTATAAAATTAAAAAGTAAAAAATAAGAAAAATACCAAAAAATCATTTTATTTATGATTATTTACTGCATATGGACATTTGGAGCAGAGCAAAGACCTTTTGCAAACATGTTTAGTTAAACATTATATACTTTACTGTCTCTACTTCCACACATGAAAACATACTCACTTTAAACATAAGTAAAAAAATAAATAAATAAACATAAGTAACTTTGTCATTATATACACTGTTTTTTGTTTTATTTTGTTTTGTTTTGTTTTTTGAGTCAGGATCTCAAACTGTCACCCAGGCTAGAGTGCAGTGGCATGACCATGACTCACTGCAGCCTTGAAATCCTAGGTTCAAGCTCTCTTCCTGCCTCAACTTCCTGATTAGCTTGAACTACGAGTACATGCCACTGTGTCCAGATTATTTTTCTATATTTTGTATAGATGGAGGTTTTGCTTTAAGTCTTTAACTACTGGGCCTCAACTGTCCTCCAGGCTAGGCCTCTCAAAGTGCTTGGATTACAGGAGTGAGCTACTGTGTCCAGCTATATGCACTGTTAAAGAATGACATGTTCTGGATAATTAATCACAGAAATAATGTTAAATCCCAATGACAAAGAATTAAATCTCAACTGTAGTATTCAAACTGTAAGCATTTTTTTGCACTTAACCCCACATTAAGATCTTTAAAGTTATTATTTCACAAGATTTACTTTTTATATTTCTGAGTTCATATCATTGTTGAATTCATTTCTGGTTACTAAAAAGAGATTGTACATATATATTTTAGTTAAGACAAGCATCAGATTGTTTCTCAGGCTATAATGGGTAGATAACATGTAGCATGGTGTTGGGTAAAAAATATTATTATAGAACTTATATATCCTTTATTATTCACAAACTGTTAATTAATTAATCATTCCCTGACTAGTCTCTGTTAGTAAGCTAACTATTTATTCTTCACTGTTAACTAACTATAAGTCTCATCTATCTTTTATTTTTAATTACATGAGTTTGGATGAATATTTTTTCTTGAGCAAAGATTCATAGCTATGAAATGAAAGTTCAGTCAAATATATATATGTATGTATATAGCCTATTTTGACTTCATAATTCTATTTATTAGATATTCATCTCAGTTTCAAACAAAAAGTTTACCATTGTTTTATGTCTGCTCTGAGTTATTTCATTTGGTTAGTAATAAAAAAAAACTGTAATAGAAAAAGGGGTTAGTGTAAGGTGTCACCTACTTCCAAAAATAATATGACAAGGGCTCGACAGGGGAGCAAATAAGCATTATTCTGGGGAATAATGTTGCTTTCAATAAGATAAGGAAGAACGATGGCCACTGAACTCCAAAAATTTTGCAAAAATAAATGCTCATTTTTTGGTCTCTGTGACTTCATTCTTTGCCTTTAAAAATTCAAGTTTACTAACACTAATAAGAATAGTTTCTCTTACCATGTCCTGAGTAGACCTCATAGATTTTTTTTTGTTTAGGGTTCTCTTCATTAGTTGCGCTGGACTTTGCCTTCCAGGCATCAGCCTAAATGAGAACTGAATGAGTTCTTTACAAACAAACAAAAAACATATAATTACATTAGGAAAAGTAAAATTAACAAAAAATCCATTTTGCCAATACTTTACCATTCATATCTTCACATCAGAAGTTTAAAGTCAGAGAACAGAAGAAGGGACTGTCAGGGGTGTTCGTACGTGTATTTTTATTTCTATTTAAATAGTAGGATATCTTTACGGTTTATATTAGGTCTCTGAAGTTGGAAGACTGTGAAGCTTAATTGCTTAATTATGCTTAAATTTTATCAAGTATATTTATGTTGTCTCTGAAGTTATAAATCATATGATGGTTCTAATCGGTGCAAATGTCATTTTTTCTCTTGCTGCCGAGAAGAAAGAAAAGTGAAAATTAAATTATTTGGATACATATTTTGCAAACGGGGGTGGTGGAGTGAAGGTCGTAGAGGTAGAAAAAAGCAATCAAGGAACTTGGGATTCTGGAAAGAAAACAATTTTTTAAATTAACTATGGAAGTTAGCTTTAATCCGATAGGACAAAAAAAAAAAAAAACCTGAAGCAAAAAAGGAGCTACTATGATTTGACCCCCCCAAACAGAGACAATAAAAGTGATAACAGACAAGTGGTATAACCAATAATCTTGCTTTGTAACCATCTTTTTAATCACCTACTCTCTTTTAAGCTTTTATTTTCTTTATTCTTTCTTGTTCCTTCCTTCCCAAAACTCCATAATGAATGCTTATCTGATTATATGCTTGCTTAATAACAGGGAGGGGAAGCAGCTTCTTTGGGACACATAGCAGGCAGGGAGAAGGGTAGAGGGACCTTGAGTTTTCTTCAATTCAACTTGTCAAAATGCCTTTTTGGGGGTGGGGTGGGGGTGGGGTGCATTGGTTTCTGAGCCCCAATAGAAAGAAATCAAAATGTCAAAGATATCTACACAGTCGTGTATACTGCATTATTCACAATAACCGAGATATGAAATTCACAATAACCAAGACATGGAATCAAGGTATATCCATCAATAAATGAGTGGATAAAGAAAGTATGGTAAATATACAATTTAATAAAATTTAGCTTTATAAAGGGAAAGAAATCCTGTCATATGCAAAAAAATAGATGATTTTGAATAATGTTTATTAAGTGAAATAAGCCAGATGCAGAAAGAGAAATACTGCATTATCTCCCTAATACATTTAATCTGAAAATGTCAAATTCATAGAAGCAGAGAGTAGAATGGTGGTTACCAGGGTCTAGCAAATGAGGGTGGACAAAGTATTGAGATGTTTATCAAAAAATAAAAATTTCAATTAGGTAACAGGAATAAGTTTAGAAGATCTATTGCACAACATGACAACTGGAGTTAATAACAATGTGCTGTATTCTTAAAAATTGCTAAGAGAGAATAATTTAAGTATTCTTATAACAAAAATTGACAAGTATATGAGGCAATGCTGGTACTTATTAGCTCAATTTAATATTTCACAAGGTATTCTTATTTCAAAATACCATGTTGTACCTGATACATATACATAATTTTAATTACGTTTAATTTTTAAAAGTAAATTTAAAAACTACTAATTTAGGTGAATGGTAAGAAAATTGTGATTGCATTATTTCTTTTTTTAGCATGTTTTTATTTTAAAATTGTGGGGTACAGTTAAGGGTTAGGTATACAAATATGCATCATTCTGGCAACCTTGTTGATAAGGGCTGTGTCCCCATCCCCAGATAGATATTGACTACCATTAATTCCACCTCCCTTCCCCTCCCTACACCCCCCCAATAGTTTCCCATCACTGTCAATCCTTTTCTTATAGTGTTATGATAGATGTTCAAGGTCCACTATATGAGTGAGAACATGTGATACTCAGATCTTTGTTTCTGTGAGAGATCATTCAGTATTATAGACTCTAGTTACATCCAGGTTACTGTGAAA
>CAUYQG010124891.1:51-16215 GCA_963574415.1 Tarsius wallacei | reverse complement strand
CTTTGGACCATATACAATAAATGTAGAACAGGCTGTTATACATTTTCCTTATCAACTCTTTTTTTTTTTTTAAAGAAACATTTGACTGGCCCTTTTCAGGCATTATAGGGAATTTTAGCTTCCTGATACTCATTGACATTAATTGACATCTTTTAGGTCTGTAAATCCATGAGTTAATCGAGTGGGAATGATTTTTGAGTAGCTCCACTACACTAGTTTACTTTGAACAGCACATCATGATTATATTTTCACAAAGCCCTGAAATAACATTTTGCTTCTTTGTGGGTATAGGAGATAAATACCCTTTATCTTTCATTCTCATGGAATCCATTTCAGCTGCACTAATGTGCATTAAGAAGTTTCTAAGGCAGTGGGAAATGTCAGTAAGAATGAAATTAATTGGGTGGTCATCCCTAAAGGTACATATTTAGGGGCTGGTTCTCAGAATTGTCACTTCATCGACTTGCTTAAAAAATAGAGGATTTACTTACTGCTCGGCTTGAGTCAAAACTAATTTCTTTCCCTCAGGATCCCCTTCTTTGACAGGAATGATTTTAAGCCAGCTTTCCTATTAACTTATTCTCATTCTACTGTGACCAAACATGTCTAGGTTCTCATTCTCCGTCTTTAAAAAAAATATGTAAAAATAATAAAACGTCTATATAAAGTATGATCTTGCCCAGAATTTCTGTTTGCAAAAGCATTATCTATAGCACAGAATGAGAGTGATATAATCTGTAGGATATTAGTAAGAAAGCAATAAATACACTATGGTTTTTCTACTCCATAGTCCCTAGACTATCTTTAAGAGTTGATAAGGGGCCGGGTGCGGTGACTCAAGCCTGTAATCCCAGCACTTTGGGAGGCCGAGGCAAGAGGATTGCCTGAGCCCAAGGGTTCGAGATCAGCTTGAGTAACTTGGCAAGACCTCATTTGCTACAATAAATTAAAAAAAAATAGCCGGGTATGGTAGCTCATGCCTGTAGTTCCAGCTACTTGGAAGGCTGAGGTGGAAGGAAGAATCATCTGAGTCCAGTAGGTCGAGGCTGTGGTGGCTATGAGTGTGCCACTGCATTGCATTCTGGGCAACAGAATGAGACTCTGACTCAAAAAAAAAAAAAAAGAGTTGATAAGGAAAATGTATAACAGCCTGTTCTACATTTATTGTATATGGTCCAAAGAAATTGGGGTACTGATGTTTTTTTTCAGATTATTGTATTTTAGTATTACATTCCTTGTATGTATTCCATTATCTGGTATAATTTCATCCCCATTATTTTGGGATTTGAAATTTATATGAGCCTTCTCCCTACCTTATCCACTAAATCCTGAAGACATAGTGAGAAGAATTTAAAGCACTTGAATGATATTGTTTATTAAAGTGGATGTATACATAGTAATAAATTCATTTTTTAAAATAAATTTTTATTTTAAAGATGTAAGGTACAATTCAGGGTTAGGTATATAAATGTTCATTATGCAGGTACCCTTGTTGATGAGGTGTGCCTCCCCCCCGGCAGATGCCCACTACTGCCAATCCTTTTCTTATAATATTACGATAATTGTTCAAGGTCCACTAATGAGTGAGAACATATGGTACTCTGTTCTTTGTTTCTGTAATAGATCACTCAGTATTATAGACTCTAAGTCCATTCAAGTTGCTGTGAAGTTCATGATTTTGTTTTTCTTTATGGCTGTGTTAATAGTCCATTGTGTATATGTATCACGTTTTTTAATCCAATCCTTTAATAAATTTATTTTAATGGATTTAGTGGTCTTCTGCTTAGCATATACCATTGGGACAGCAGTCTAAGCCCACGAGGAACATAAAATCTTGTTGAGAGATAAGTTGTGCAAATTCAAGTGCCTTAAAGGGCCAGTCGGTTAAAATATGACTGACCTAGATGAGTGTAAACCATAGGGAGTGGTGGGGACTGTGGAAAACTAGTGATCGCACACTCTACTTAAAGGAATTCCAGTTTCTCAAACCATTGTGTTAGGCAAACAAAACAGTTTTTTGGGAAAATTCAGTCTATTGGGTAGTACTTAGTCTGTGGACAGCCAACTTTTCAGTGTTCTAGTTACCTATTACTGTCCCCAAATTTAGTGTTAAAACAACAAGTATTATTCATTTTAATCTCTTGAGATTCTGGGGGTCATTAGGCTCAGCTGTGTGGTTTTTGCTCATGGTCTTTCATGTGGTTATGGTCAGACAGTGGTTGGGGCTAGAGTCATATAGAAGGCTGCCTCTCCCAAATGTCTAGTGATTGATGCTGGCTGTTGGCTAAAACACCTACATATGGCCTGTTCCTGTATGTTGGGTTTCTTTACAACATGTTGATTGATTAAGAAACTTTGAAGAGCAACTTTCCTGAGAAAGAAAGAGGGAAGAAAGGAGGTGGAAGTTGTGCTTATATGCATTGGGGGAGGTTGTATCACCTTTAATTATCTAGCTTTGGAAATCACACAGTGTCATTTCTGCTGCATTTTATTCCTTAAAAGCGAGTCACTAATGCTAGCCCATAATCAAGAAGAGAGAAATTTAGACTCTATCTCTTAATGGGAGGAGAGTTTAAAAAATTGGCACACACACGAAGACTAGTACATGTAGTCTTTCATTAGAGAATAATAAATTATAAAATAAACTTGGATATAATATGAGAGATATACAAAATGTTTAACAGCTGGTTCAGCATGGGTACTGAATAAACAGAAGAAACAACAACATCAACAACTGGTAGGCTCTACTGGTGCAGCTGCTTAATATCAGCTCTGGGTAAAGTCAAGACTCCAGACGTGCCTTGGAGTCAAAAGAGCTTTGGGAGGTCAGAAATGGTAAGACCATGTGTTTGAAATGAGATGTTTTAGTTATTATTATTTATTTTATTTTAAAGATATGGGGTACAATTCAGGGTTAGGTATACAAATGTTCATTATGCAGGTACCCTTGTTGATGAGGTGTGCCCCTCCCTCCCCTAGCAGTTTCATTCAACTGCTGTTTTAGTTTTGTTGAAGCCTCTGAAGCCCCATCAACGTCTAGTTTCAGTGATTAGTTGTTTGATTTCTTTGCTTTGTCCACTTTTGTCTATCAGCAGTTAGGAACATCTTTCCTGCATGGCCCTTATTCTTTGCTAAAGAGAGGGGAGTTGGGAGGGATGGAAAAAGAGGAGATAAGTTCTAGGAATACACATTATCTTTTGTATATATTATGATTCAATCCAAAGTTATGTAGAAGCCAAGTTGAGAGGCACCTGGATCCTCTCCTCTACACATGCTGAGCTCTTTGGGTAGTGTATTCGTTTCCTATTGCTACTGTAACAAATTACCACAACCAGAGCTACTTAAAACTACACAGATTTATTATCTCACAGTTCTGTAGGTCGGAAGTCTAGGGTGGCTTGACTCATTTCTTTACTTTGGGTTTCATAAGGCCGAAATGAAGGTGTCCGTTCTTATGAGGAGGCTCTGGGAAGAATCCCCTTCCAAGCTCATTCATGTTGTTTGTTGAATTCAGTTCCTTGTGGTTGTAGGACTGAGGTCTTTATTTCCTTGCTGGCTGTTGCCTGGGAGCTACACTTTGCTCCCAAAGACCCTTCTCTTGTCCTGGTACATTGCTCCTACATCTTACAACCAGCACCAGCATGTCAAATCCTTCTCACTCTTGGAATCTCCCTGAATCTTGTTCTGCAGTGTTTCTTCTGACTTCCTCCCCTGTTGCATCTCTCTGATTCCAGCCAATGAAGGTTGTTGGTTTTAAGCGCTCATGTGGTTAGACTGAGCCTACCTGGATGATCCAGGATGATTTCCCTGTTTTAAGATCTTTAACCTTAATTAGATCTGAAAAGTCCTTTTTGCTATGTAACATAACAGCTTCACAGGATCCAGGGATTAGCACGTGGCCATAATTCTACTTACTACAGGTAGCAACGTTAGGTCAATAGGGGTATTTTCCCTCCATTTATTTCCTCAGGAAAGTAGGTTAGCCGGCAAGTTTGTGTTAAACACTAGGACTTACTTGAAATACTTGAAGGAAAATAATATACATTTATGAAAATAAGTCTAGGGTTCAATTTGAAAAAACACCTCCAGTAATGTCTCCAGTGTAATGCAATGCTTAGGAGAACTAGTTTGAAGTCAGACAGACCAGACCTTGTGCAAGTATATCTTATTGTCCCCATCTGTGAAATGGGCTAATGTTTATTGTAGTTGCTATGGGGGAAAAAAACTTGTGCATAGAAAGTGCTTAGGACATAGTAAATGCCCAATGAATTTTAGCTAATAATGATAATAGAATGAGACATTCATAGATACTTTTTTTTATAGTTGGGGAGAAAATATATGAGTGGACCAACTGGGACCAGTAGTTGAGTTTCCTATCAGTTGCATATTAGCCTGATATAAGTTAATTTATTAGTCTGACATAATCATTCTGTTAGACATAAATGAGTAAAATGATTATTCTGAAGGGGATTTGTACAAGTTTCTTTTTCTTTTTCCTTTTAAGAGATGGGGTCTTGCTATATTGCCCAGGCTTGTCTCAAATTCCTGGGCTCAAGTGATTCTCCCAAGTATCTGAGAATACAGGTGTGCACCACTGTGCTGGGCTTATAAGTTTGTTTTTGAGCAATTTAGCTTAAGACTAATTGCTTGGTTTTAATAATAAAGAGCAATGAGTGAAACTCACAACTAGCTAAATCAGGAGTTGATGCTAACAGCCTATGGACTAAATCTTGCCTGCTGCCTGTTTTTGTATGGCTCACGAGCTAAGAATGATTTTTAGAGATAAATGTTTGCAGTTGATTTGATGATGGGGAAGCCCTAACTTTGAACCCCAATTTAGCAAAAAGTTATTCCACTCCCTCCAAATTCCATTTATAATACACACCTCTCATTAATAGGTGTGTATTATAAAAACTGTACTATATTATTATATTTTGAATTTCATTTTAAAATTGTGGGAAATTCACTCTTAAGAACCTACATAGTATCCTTGAATTTGCCTCTTTGCCTGCAAAGCCTAAAATGTTTATGATCTGACTCTTTACAGAAAAAAGGTGCCAACCCCTGATCTAAGTAACCTATTGTGCATTTAAAATGAAGGTGTAGACTCTTCAAAGCTGAAAGGGACCCCTAAGATATCCTAATGCATTTCCTTAATTTTGCAGCTAAAACTGAACCCCAGGAAGGTAGATTACTGTTCCCATACAACCCAGCTAGTGAGAGAGGCAGGGCAAGTTGTTAAATCTTTTGGTACTTAAATCAGTAAACTTTCCATTGGAGTGGGCAGTCCCTCTGTATAGCCTGGTTGTACTTTTTTCATCTTTTTTTAGATGGACCTTTGTGTTGTCGCCAGTACACTAACACTTTTTACCAGACAGATCAGAGGTGATGCAGTATAGAAACACAGCTGTCTCAATCCATTCAATAGGGCCTGACAAACATCTGCTTGCTGTGTTTCCATTTGCAGGGAGAGCCCTTCAGATTCTGGAATTTCTCTTTCAAGCTTTTTCTGAAGCAGTGGTGCTGCCTTTTCTCTTTAAGTTAGCAACAGTGAATAACCAGGCATGTTAATATATTTCCGTTGAACCATGTTCAATTTAGGATGAGATTGTTCATTGAGCAGTGCAGTAGTCCTAAACTAAGGCAATAATTTCCTCTCGTGCCCACCATTCCTCATTGTTCCGTGGTTATCTGCTAATAAACCCAGCCACGTTGTGTTTGTCTTTGTGGCCCTCCTGCCTGGATAATGATGATTACTCTGTGGCATTTGTTTCTTTTTCTTCAGGTGGTTTACAAATCCAACTACTGTCAATGCCTTCTACAGTGCATCCACCAACCAGATCCGTGAGTACCAGTTTTTTGTCTCCTTGTTAGTCTGGTATAAAATGGAAGGAACTTTTCCATGACATTAATGATGGGTAATACATTCTTTATTTCCCTCCTAAAGTGAAGATGGCATATTGGTGAAGGAACTTTACTTTCCTACCTAAATGCCCAATTTTCCTCACTCCCTTCACTTTACTGGTTTTTTAAAAAGTTGTATGTCACCATTGATTAAAAAAATCAACTATTGGGCAAGCACCTCGGGTTCCCTCCCACTGTGGGAGCTTTTCTGACTTCTCAATAAATCCTGCTTTAAAAAAATCAACCACAATAAATAAAACCACAATGAAGTTTGCCATGAAAAGGAGCAAGTTTCCGTTATCCTCTCCTTAAGGTCTTACTGATTTTGTCCATACTGTTGTGTTCATTCCTAGGGTTGTTGGGAAAAGCCACAGGTAACTGGACAGACTGTAGAACCTGAGGTATATGAGAAAGGAGCTTGGAAATATTCTCATTAAACACTGGGATGTAAGGTCTTGAGGTTTTTTGCTGACATGTATTTTGTACATGTAATTATAAATTTCATGATAAATTTTAAAAAAATTATTAAAGATCAGATTGGTATAAATTAAAATCTGATAGTACCCAGTCTTGGCAATAAGGACACTTATTCACTGATGGTGAAAATATGAATGGGTTCACCCAATTTTCAGGGCAATTTGACTATATCTAGAAGAGCCAAAGATGTATATGCATATCTATGACCTTGATTTTTGCTCCTGGCGTGTGTCCTAATGCTATGATTCTCAGAGTGTGGTTCTTGGACCAGCAGCAGCAACATCATGGGGGAACTTGTTGAAATGCAAATTAATTGCAAACTTTGATTGTAAGGCTCAGAAATCTGTTTTAATAAAACCTCCAGATGATTCTAATATATGCTAACATTTGAGAACAGCTGTCCCAGAGAACTTTTGCACAAGGTATAAGGAGAAAAAGTGGAGTAACCTGTGTGTTCCTCTGCAGGAAAGTGAATTAAATGTGGCATATTTTCAGAAAGGAATATCATACAGCAGTGAAAAATGAATGACCTAGAGCGACATGTATTAGCACGAATGAATTTCACAAATATTCAGTTGTATGGAAAAAACAACTTTGGGAAAATATATTGCATATGATGCCATTTATGAAGGGGGACCCCCAAAAAACCCCGGATTTATTTTTTAAAACATTGTATATTCTTACACGTTTAAACTTCAGTCACTTTCAAAGTACTCTCCATTTGATGCAATACACTTATCAAGATACTTTTTCCCACTGCTCAAAACAGTTTTTGAACTCGTCAATTTTGATGCCTTTTAATGCTTCTGCCATTTTTTGTTTCATCTCTAGTACATCTGCAAAATGTTTCCCTTTGAAGACTTTTTCTCATCTGGGGAAACAAAAAATAGTCACTTGGGGCAAGATAGGAGGGAGGGTGGGGTTTGGGGGTCATGCTGTTTTGGTCAAAAACTGCTGAACACTCAGAGCAGTATGGGCAAGTGTGTTGTCATGGTGGAAGAACCAGTCACCTGTTTGATACAATTCAGAAAGTTTCTTCTGCAAATCGTGACACAACCGTCTTAAAACTTTGAGGTAAAAATTTTGGTTGACCGTTTCATCCGGAGGAACAAATTCCGAGTGACTACGGGGGCCTGCCCTCCAAAAGATAATTCTGGGTTTTTTTGGTCCCCCTCATAAATAAAGTAGAAAATCATGCAGAACAATTCTTCACATTATTTAACATTACATCCATTTGTAGTAGATGTGTGAAGACATTCATGAGAATGACAAGTACCAAATTCAGGTTGGTGGTTACCCGTCTTAGGGAGGGTGGGCTGTTCATGCGCAATTCCTTGCTGGTTTCTCCTCATCTCCCTTATCTCTTAGTGATGGCATGCTCCAAGGCTCGGTTCTTATGCCTTTTTTGTTCTCCTCTGTTCTCCATCTTTGCTCACTCATGTAGTGATAACATTGAATCTCATGGTTTCAATCACAATTCTACACTGTTAATGCAGAGGATGGAATTGCAAAGATTCACTACTCTTGTTCGTAACCACCACCATCTCCCACCTGGATTACAGGAATAACCTCCTCACTGGCCTACCTGCTTCTGCTTTCACCCCCCTTCTGTTTATTCTAAATATAATATGTCAGCCATTTTAAGTTGTTTTACAGTCATATCATGTCACTTTGTTCAAAAGCTTTTATCAGCATCCCATCTCAGAGTCTAAGCCAAATTACTTGCAATGGCCTTGAGGCCTGTTATCTCTCTGCCTGTATCTCCTCCTACTCTCCCCCTCCCTCCCTCTATTCCAGCCACACTGGCCTCCTTCGTATTCTTAGAGCATGGCTAACATACTCTGCCCTCAAAGAATTTATACGTGGGGGTTCACTTTTTCTTGGAAAACTTTCCCAAGTGACCTGCCTGGTTCGGGCTCCCATTTCCTTCAAATCTTTTCTCAAAAAGCCACCTTCTCAGTGAGGCACCCTGCCTGCCCCCTGGTAGGTCAGCCAGTCTGCCTTGTGTCCTCCATACTGGCCCTGGTCCCTACAGGATTCTGGTCAGTTGGGGACAGCATGAAGGCCAGCAGGCACATCTTCTTAGAGTCGTCCTCCTGTGGCCACTATTGGGAATGGCAGTCTCTGTAGGACTGGTCTGAGAGAGTAAGAAACAGAAGGAAAACAAGCAGATGGTGGGATTTTTTATTTCTACACTGATTTACATAACCAAGTAAGTTGTTAAATATTTTGAATGTCACTCCTTACTATATAAAGATTCATTATCATGAAACTACCATTGGCTTCTTATGGCCCTAAACTTTAAAATGAGAACTAAGTGATATATGTTACATGGTTACTTATGATATTTGAGTTATTAATTATAACTAATACTTAAAATAATATTTATGTAAAGATATTATTGAGTATAATAACATTTGGAATATTCTATTGGGTAGTATAAAATTGTTTAGATTATTCATTTAAAAATGTTTTGTTATCTAATATTTGTTACATGCAAAAAGAATATATGTAACATGCTGGCACATATTAAGATATAAAGAATATATTAAAACATGATGAAATCAATATGTGCCTATGAGCCTCTCGCCCAACCAGGAAGCAGAACATTCCAGTATTTGGGCAGCTGCCTGTGACCCTCCCCATTCCATTGCTCTCTCACCACAGAAGTAACCACTTTTCTGATTTGAGGTTTATCATTTTTTAAATAACATTTTAACCATTTATGTAGGTATATCTAAGCAGTATGTTGTTTATTTTTACTTGTTTTTTTTAGCATAAAAATGGTATCATACTGTATGCAATCTTAAAAACTGCATTTTTCAGTCAACATGCTGTTTTTAAGATTCGTCCACATAGCATTTTATTTTCACTGCTGTATAATATTTCATTGCGTGACTGTACTCCCAGATTATTTATCTGTTCTCCTATTGACAGATCTATGTGTCCTCCCGTCCCAGGTTTTTGTTGTTATGAACAATGGTGCTCTAAATATTCTCAAGCATGTCTCAAAAAAGTATCAAGAGGTATATACCTAGAAGTGGAATTACTGGCTGGTAGGATATGCAAATACTCAGCTCTACGAGATAACATTAAATGTTTTCCAAAGTGAGTGCTCCAAAATGCAGAAGTATTTATGTTCCTTGTTTTCACCAGCTTATGTCATTGGTAGACTTAATTTTCACCAGTGTAATAGACTAACTCTTATGCAAGAAAAAGCAATGAGATAGTTACTTCGTCAGTGTTTCCACACTCACTTTCAAATGTCAGTGAAGGCTTACTGCTCCTTGAGGGACTTAAATGTGTCTAATAATAGTTCCATCTCCAGGATTCACCCCTGCTCAGTCTTTTTCTTGCCTGGGAAGAGCTGATCCTATCAGAAGTTTACTGATGAAGAAGCCATTTCAGGGTAACCCAATGCTTTCTTGAAAGCTCATGGGCAGAGGGGTTTTTGAATGAACAATTTGAAAACAGTATTTTAATTAAGAGATTCAAGCTGTTTCTATTTTCCTAATGACCAGTTCATGCTCTCATTGTAAATAACCTACCCAGGCAAGATGACAAGGAATTCTGTGGGTGACTTTTTCCCTCTCTCCTTTCTGATTTTCTGGACTACAAATTAAGACAGGTGGAGTTTCTTCTTGCACATTTCCCCACTGGGTTTCCTGGGACTCCCCCCACCCCCAACTGCCTTCTTTTTGCTTCACTGAAGAAGTGAAAAATTGAGGTGATTCTCTAAAATGAACATCTTTATTGATTAGGGGCTGATTCTGACAGCATGTGGCCATCTGTTTAATTGGGTTTCACATCTAAGATGTAACTATACTTAGTAACGTGATTTATGAGAATTTCATTCAGTTCCCATTATCATTTTCTGATTTATGCCACTTAAGTCTGTTTCTGCATGCAGTGGAGACATGAATAGAAAACATAAAAAATCAGTAGGAATTTTTTGCTTTTTTTTTTCAATTCGGTGGCTTTGTGTGGAACCCTGTGATTTGTGGTTATAGCTTCTTATTGTTCCATACTTGTCAAACTGGGTAGCAACGTCTTCAGATATGAAGTGTAGTGTGAACTCATAATGATTTCAATCTGCCATATGAGGAGTTATATTCAGGAACTGAGGCAGAATTTAATTATATTTGAATTAATAAGGTGGTTAAGAGGAAAGTGAGGATCTGAGATTATTGGTGACTAAGTCTGTGCCCCCCTAACTTTGTGATGACTGCAAAACTGGTCTTCCTGCCTTTCAAATAGACAAGGTGAGAACAATGATGGAAGATCTAGTTTTTATGGCCTTGGTTGAGAGTCTTATCCTTCCTCACCCCTATTGTCATATCTGCCACATTTTGAGGTTACCTAGCCCATAACATTTGGGGGGGGTTAGCAAGATTAATTCATAAAGTGCCAACATATTGCCAAGGTCAGGGCTTGTATATCCAAACCTGGCACACTAGAAATCCTTGGGACAGCCATTGTGTCACAGAACAAACAGCAGAATAGAAAGATTGGTGGGGGGTGGGGTTATTTTGAACTTTTGTTCTCAGGATATTTTATATATTAAAACAATATTTTTGAATATACTAAAAGTACAAGCAACTTGGGAAAGTGTTGGGCAGTTTGTTGATATTGCCTATTACCCAGAAATTCCACTCCTGATAAAAATAAGTGGATCCTTACGCCCATCAAAAGATGTGTACAAGAATGTTTGTAGCGGCTTTATTCATAACAGCAAAAATCTGAAAAGAACCTAATGTCCATCAACAGAAGAAGAGGTAAATACATTGTGATATATTTTTACAATTAAATACTACATAACCATGAAAAAAGCAAACTGCTCCACACTACAATATGTACAAATGCCACTAACTTAATGTTGAGTGAAAGAAACTAGGCATAAGAGTAAATACTAGTTTTTTCCATGCATATAAAGTTCAAGAACAGGTAAATAAATCTATGTGATAGAAGTCAAAATAATGACTACTTTTGTCAAGGGTATTGACTGGAACGACGGTGGGACACATTCTTTTCCTTGACCTGGGAGGCAGTTGAACAGATGATACAAATGTAGACACTCATTGTGTTCTACCACTGAGAGTTGTGCCTTCACTTTTTTTTTTTTTGAAGTCTCACTCTGTCACCCAGGCTGAAGTACAGTGGCATGATCCCAGCTACTGCAGCCTTTACCTGCTAGGCTCAGGCGATCCTTCTGCCTCAGCCTTCCAAATAGCCAGAACTACAGGTGTGCGCTACCACGCCTGGCTAATTTTTTTTTTTTAATTTATTGTAGAAACGAGGTCTCACCATGTTGCCCAGGCTGGTCTCAACCCCGTAGGCTCAGGCAATCCTCTCGCCTCTGCCTCCCAAGTGCTGTGTGTCTTCACTTTATGTTAAGTAATACCTCAACACAAATAGTAATGCCCCCTCCTTTCTCCCATAGACATATTTAGAACAGCATGTAGTTTGCATAGACATTTTAAGCTAATAACAGGTTGCTTTAGGCTAAGTCTTCAGAGGTGTAGACCAGAAATTGGCAAACTTTTTCTGTAAATTGCCAGGTGGTAAATCTTTTGTGCTTTGTAAGCCATACTGTCTCCTTTGTAACTTCTTAACTCTGCCATGGAAGCCATAGACAATTCATAAACCAGTGAGCATGACTGTGTTCTAGTAAAACTTTACTAAACAGGTGGCAGACTGGATTGGCCCATCGGCTGCCATTTGCCAACACGTGGAGTAAGTGCAGTGAGAGTATGGGCCTCAGTGAATCATTGAGGAGTGTTCTGACCCAGCTTCTATGGTTCTTTGGACCTAATCAGGTAGTGGCAGCAGTGAGAAGAGTTAGCATCTGATATCCAGTTTTCATTTCTACTAATATGGACTGGTCTTTAAAATTTGTTTTATGAATTTGTGTATTTGAAAAATGCTTCATTTAAGTATTTCATTTTTATCTTCTTACATCTCAAATTATATTGAAGAATTATTTTAAACAGTTAAAATCTTGGCTTGAATACAAGCATGGCCTAAATGCTAAAACCAATGATTTTATTATCTTTGCTGTTATACACAAGGGATTTGGTTGCCTCAGTTTAATCACTGATATTCTGCTAAAGAAGATAAGCCTTTGTCCAGAGGCAGGGCTTATGCTGGAATCAAATTATAGAATTAATCTGAAAATCAAACATAGACTTGTTTTACTGTTAAGGGAATAACTGTGTTTCAAACTAGGAGAATTTCTCCTACTCCATTAGCTCTGCCTGAATCCCTAGATTGGAAGCCAAGTTAGCAAATACTCACCTGTGGCTTCCACTGGAATTTAATGAAATTAAATCCTTGAATTCACTTAATGCTTCATTTGGGGACATGGGAAAATAAGGCTAACATCTAGAATTTGGGGATAGTTCTCCATTGTTTTAGAAAATTTAGGAAATTTTAGTATTCACTTAATCCAAATTTCTCATTATCTAGAAGAGATCCTGATACTCAGAGAAGTTCCTAGTAATTTTTTCTATTTATTTGCTTAACATTTAAAGAGGCCCCTTGGCCGGGCGTGGTGACTCATACCTTTAATCCCAGCACTTTGGGAGGGGGAGGCGAGAGGACTGCCTGAGCCCAGGGGTTTGAGACCAGCCTGGACAACTTGCAAGACCTTGTCTCTACAATAAATTAAAAAAATAGCCAGGCATAGTGGCACACACTTGTAGTTCTAGCTACTTGGAAGGCTGAGGCAGGAGGATCACTCGAGTCCAGCAGTTCGAGGCTGCAGTGGCCGTGGCTGTGACACGGCACTTCAGCCTGGGCAACCAAGTGAGACTCCAACTTGGGGAAAAAAAATAGAGAGACCCCAATGAGTCTCACTTTCTGGTATTTGCCCCTGTATAGTCCCCTCCCATACTGAATAAGGCTTATCTCTGTGATCATCAGGATACTATGGAAATAATGGAATAGGACTTTTGAAGCCAGGTCATAAAAGATGTTGTGGCTTTCACCTTTCTTGGATTACTTGCTTTGGAGGAAGCCAACCACTATATTGTGAGGGCACTCAAGCAGCTTGTAGAGAGGCCCACATATGAAGGAACTGAGGCCTCTTGCTCACTAGAAGCTATGTGAGTGCACCTTTTTGTAAGTGGATCGTCCAGTCCAGCCAAGCCTTCAGATGACTGTGGTCTAGGCTGACATCTTGGCTGCGGCCCCATGAGTGATCCTTGGACAGAACCACTCAAATAAACTGTTTTCAAATTTCCAACCCCAAAGAACTGTAGTATAGTAAATGTTTATTGTTTTAAGCAACATGTTATGGGATGTTTGGGGAAGTTTGTTACATAGCAAGAAATATAGGCATTAGAGCATGTCAAGTACTGACTTTTGTCAACCCCTAGGGTATAGTGCAGTGAGAGTATGGGTGTTGGCAAGTCACTGAGGAGTCTTCTGACCCAGCTTCCGTGGTTCTTTGGATCTAATCAGTAGTAGCAGTAGAGAAAGTGAGCAGCTCATTGGTGCTAGGGCACATAACATTAGAGTAGGTGTCGTGGTTAAGGGTATGGGCTCTGAAGTATGGAAGTTTGATTTTGAATCCTGGCTTGGCCATAATAACTTGCAACCTTGGGCACATTACTTAATACTTTTAAACCTCAGTTTATTTATCTGTGAAATGGAGATAATAGTAGTAACCATCCTATAATGTGTTTGTGATGATTAAATGAGATAATGGATATAAAATGCTTGGACTAGAGTCTGGTTCATAGTAGGTACTTAATAAAAATCTTAGCTATTAGCTATTAGTAGTCTCTGCTATTGAGAAGTTGGGGGAGAGAGACTTGTTACCAGGTCATTCAGAGGACATCCTGGTGCATGTGCAACAGCACGATGTGCAATGCATTGGGAGCCACTGTGGAGAAGTAATTAAATCTGGGGGCATCGAGATTGGATTTCCAGCGAAAGTGATGTTTGAAGTGGACTCATTTTACAGAATAGGAAAGAGAGACTCAGAGAGGCGAAGTAACTTGCTAAAGATTGCACAACTGGTAAATTGTAGAGCTGGGATTATAACCCAGGTTATCTGATGGCAGCTCTTAATCATCACTCTACAAGGTTCAAAAGTGGGTAAGAAATGTGGGAATTACATGAGATGAAACACATGAACATAGTCTGAAACGCATTTAGAATAATGATTATTATATCATCTATTCAATCATGTTGCTCTTTCGCTAGTGGGGGGCTTGTTTCTGTTTAATATGGGAACAAGATATTCTAGAATGTGAGTACAGTCAGGAGGGTAAGGGTCAGAAGGTTGGATGGCCCCCTGGTCCTGCTGATTTCATGTCCAAAAGGGCTGTGGTATTGAGCAGTTCATTATTCCCTCCTTTAAGAGTGCACTCTCTGCAAGCCCTTTGGCTAAGCCCATGATCTCTTTGGATCTTTAGGTTGGGGAGGGGGGACTAGCAGGGGGATTATTTGAGAAATCCCATAAGCTACCTTTAAAAGAATATTTAGATGTACTCCCTGAAAAGGTTCTACTTTCCAAAATGTACAATTAGATTTTAAGTTTTGTTAACTGAGCTGAAGTTGTCATGAACAAACTTGCCAAATTGACAGATGATGCACTTAGCAAGGTTATAGAACACCTGCTACAACGATTTGTAGACATTCTTGTCCTAGTCTAGTTGAGTAACCTGGAGGTCCAGCTACTACCTTCCCAGTTTCTAAGGCCTGACCAAGGAGGCAGCAAAGAACAGTGTTCTGGGTAGTGCATGGGAGAACAAAGGTGTCCCCATATGGAAAGCTCTGCAGTCTCATAGGATTTCCATTATTGTGGTGAGTCCCAGGACCAGTGGCTATAGGGACACAATTTGCCACCTATAGGGCATTTCTGAATGCTATTTTCAGACATAGTGAACTGGGAAGGCTTCTTGGGCTGGAAATAGAAAGAATGAAATGATTATCAGAGTCAATCTGATGAAAGAGACAGGGTGTGATTGGGGCACTTACTGGGAACTACCTGCATGTGAACCACAGTGAGGTGAACATCAGGAACCTGAGAAACAGCCATGGGAATGGGAGACAGGAAGTCAGGAATCAGTCTTATGAATTTATCTTGATGGCCACCATCTCAGCTATCTGCCTTTTAAATAATGGTCTTTCTTATGTAAAAGTAGTTTATATTTATTCTAGAAAATCTAGAAATTTTTTAGATTAGCTTAAAAAATTTAAAATGTAATATCATTTGAAGATAGTCATGGTTAATAATTTGGCTGAATAACACTCAGCATATACTTATCTACAAATATTTTAAACTTAAATATGTGTTCATCCAACAGTACTTCTTTCTTCACCACTGAACATTGTAACGTGAATATTTGTTCCATTTGTTATATATTCTTCTAAGTCATCATGCATAGTATTCCACCAAAAAAGCAACTTAATTTCTTTAATTTCTTCCCAGTGGACATGTAGGCTGTTTCATTATTGCTTAAAAAAAACCTCTGTGTTGAGAAGTAAGTTAAAATGTGTGTGTGTGTGTGTGTGTGTGTGTGTGTGTGTGTGTGTGTGTGTGTCTTAGCAGTGCGTCCTAATATCCGGTTAGACCAGCCGGGGTGAGATTGTGCGGTCTGGTGCCACATGAAAGATGCAAAGAATTGCACAAGGAGTAGGTTAGAAAAAGTTTATTTAGAAGGTAAATTAGAGGAAAAGGGTGGATCCATCTCCTCAAAATTGAAGAGGGGGCCAAGCACTGAAGAAGGCTGGGAACAGGAGCATTCCTGTGAAATGTAATGGGGTGGAGAGATC
>CAUYQG010124886.1:0-12832 GCA_963574415.1 Tarsius wallacei | reverse complement strand
ACAGAGTGAGAATCTGACTCAAAAAAAAAAAAAAAGGCACTTAAGCACTTTGCTTCCTTTGTTAGGACTAAGGACCCTTGTCTTATAGTGAGTAATCACTCTATCTACAGAGCATATTTATAGTTAAGGGCAGGGATTCTGAGACTTGGGATTTCAGGGACTAATAAAATTTACGTAAAACTGGGTCTGGACATAGGGTCATTGACTTTTCATTTCACCGGTTAAGACCATTTAAAATATTACTATTTATGATACCACTACTGTTAATAATAATACTAGGAGTGATATCCAACCATTATAGAAAACTTATGACACACCAGTTACTGTTTTCAGTCTTCACATGGATTGTCTGGTTTGATCCCCATAAAAACCCTATTCTGTAGGCATAATTATTATCCCCATTTCATAGACAAACTGAGAAAGACCAGTGTTAAGTAAATTGTTCCTGAATCTGTGCTAATAACCATTACAGTATTCGCTCTCTCACCCTTCATTCACAGAAGACATCTTTGAAAACATTCAGGAGGGAAGTCCTAACCTCAGAATTTGGAAATAAAAAAGTAAAAGCTCAATGAAGTCAGACAGCTCTGGGTTTGAGTTTGAGACAACTTACTTAACACTCTCTGTGCCTCGGTTTCTTTTCTTTTCTTTTTTTTGAGTTGGAGTCTCACTCTGTCACCCAGGCTGGAGTGCAGTGTCATGCTCCCGGCCACCGCAGCCTCGACCTGCTGGGCTCTGGCTCCGGCGATCCTTCTGCCTCAGCTTTCCAAGGAGCTGGAACTACGGGCACGCGCTACCATGCCCGGCTAATTTTTGATTTATTGTAGAGATGAGGTCTCACCAAGTTGCCCAGGCGGGTCTCGAAACCAAGGGCTCAGGCAATCCACTCGCCACGGCCTCCCAAAGTGCTGGGATTAGAGGCTGAGCCACCGAGTCGGCCGGTTTTTTCAATTGTAATATGAAAGTACTAAAACACACCTCAGGGTGCCGTTGTGAGGAGTAAATGACAACACATATTGAAGGCTTAACACAGTGACTAGCGCATCATAAAGGCTCCCCAATACATACCAGGCGTGAGGCTAGCCATCATTACTTCACCAGGCACAGCCCGGCAAGCTCATCTCCTGCTGAGAAGTTCGTTGTGACAGCTTGGCCCTGTTGTTGAGGTCAGATAGTTGCGGTGACTGACTCTCCCCCTCCTTCCCTCACTCCCTCCTGTTTCACGCTCCTTTAGTAACAGCAGCAGAGTGGGCTTTTCTTCTCATTGGTTGAAATTGATGTTGCCATGGCAGCACTTGTAAACATTCTGTTGGGGAATCTTGGAGGAAAGCTGCTGAGAGACTCCTTCTGGGGCTTCTTCAGTTACTGCTGCTACTGCTTCAAACAAGGATCTGGCCATTCAGGTATTAGGGTTTCTTAGGGGTGGGATAGTACACAAAAAGGGCCTTCATTGGTTGTCCCTATTTATCACCCAGACCACAAATCTGACTATGCCCCCACCTCTTCCCACTCATGCTGCCCATCTGGCCTCTTATTAGGAAGAGAAGAAAAAGAACCAGGAGAGACCATAGGAGGGGACTTTAGAATAGTGTGTGTCCACAGACGTGTGAGGATAAAAAGTGAGCTTCCTCCTGGGCCCTGCTTCCCACCTTCCCTCTCCTGTTGGGTCATAGGGCTTCCTGGGGAAGGTCTTAAGGGGGTACTTCCATGCATAAAGTGTCCACCCCATATGCTGAGTGTTGGAGGTCACATATTTGGCTTCTAGTCAATTTTTTAATAAGCAATTTGCCGAAAGCCAAGTCACTGAATGATCAAGTTACCAAATGGGCAATTTTCTGAAGGATCAGGCTGCTGTAAGGCTATCTCACCAAAGCCTACTGAATTTACCAATGTACACAAAAACTTTTGTGTGGTTGTCTTCAGCTACAGTTTATAGCAGATTGCTTTGGCCAAACTGACATGGCCTAAGGACTAAGGGAGGGCCAGTCCTCTAGTGCTAAGAACCCTCAGACCCCTCACCCGCCACTCTATAGTCCCCTCCTGCTCTGGAATGGGCAGCCCGGAAAGACTCCATGTCCTCTAGCCAGTGAACCTGTCCACCCTTCAGCTTCAGCAACAGGAAACTGAGGCAGAGGCAAACAGCTTAAAATGCTAATATCAAGGCCAAAACGAACAGCAGTCAACGTTATTGCAGGATGCCCAAAGGCTATGCAAAGCATCCTTGGACTGATGGCCATGGGAACTGAGTTGCCTTGTACAGAACCCACCACCCCTTGGGACCAGTGATGATATCGATAAAGGAAACAGAGGGTTGACATTCGTGAAACAGGTTCTCAGAAAGAGAGAGAGTAGGTGCATTGTGACTCCAGATGAACACTTGAGAACAGGCCCCCACTCCCCTTTCTGAATCTTGGAGGGAGAAGAGCAGTGTAGAGAAGAGCACAGGCTGCGGAGCCAGACAGCCTGGGTGTATAGCTTGGTTTCCTCCTTTTCCCATGACAACGAGACTCCTGTTTATGACTCAAGGTCCCTGTAGTAAACTGCTGGCATGCTAAAATGAGGACAGTTGAAGAAGGGTTAAATGAAGCAGGCCGGGCACAGTGACTCACGCCTGTAATTCCAGCACTTTGGGAGGTGGAGGCGAGAGGATTACCTGAGCCCAGGGGTTTGAGACCAACTTGGGCAACTTGGGGAGACCTCGTCTCTACAAGAAATCAAAAAATTAGCCAGGAGTGGTACCCACCTGTGGTTCCAGCTACTTTGAAAGGCTCAGGTGGAAGGATCACTTGAGCTCAGGAAGTCGAGACTGCGGTGGCCCTGAGCATGCCACTGCACACCACCCTGGGTGACAGTGAGACTTCAATTCAAGAAAATAATAATAATAAATAGTTAAAAAGATGTGGCCAGAGTGTAGGGAACAAAAAGGAAAGTGCAGCTTCCTGGGGCTAGTAACAGTGGGTCCCACAGCAAAAAAAAAGAGACTGGAATCATGTCCTTTGCAACCACATGGATGGAGCCGGAGATCATCATTCTAAGTGAACGGACTCAGAAACAGAAAACCAAACACCACATGTTCTCGCTTATATGTGGGAGCTAAATGGCCACAAAGATGGAAGTAATAGACACTGGGGACACCAATAAGGGGGAAGGTGGGAAGGAGGGTTAGGGTTCAGAAACTACCTATGGGGCACAATGTTCACAATCTGGGGAATGGGCCACCTGAGACCCGATTCCCATCACTACACAATATGTCCGTGTAACAAACATGCATGTGTACCTAAAATCTAAAATAAAGCAAAGCAAAACAAAACAGTGGGGCCCAAAAGGTTGAGGGGAGAGAATGGTTTCCTTTGCCAGACTGAGAAGTTGCAAGAGAGCTGCCCTGAGAGAAGCAGGAGCTTTCTCCATGCAGCCAGCCACCGGCGTCCCTGTTAGACTTCAACTTCACTCTCCTCCCTTCAGTCCAATCTCCCTATTGTGTGGAAGCTTCTGGAAGCCAGAGGACATGGGAGAGCTCATTCACTGGTCCAGTCAGGTTAGCCTAACCGGGCAACAAGCAGGGAGAGATGGAGGATGGATCTGGAAGGGCAAATGGAAGGTGTCCAGTGCATAATCTTGTAGGGCTGTGGTGACAGTTAAATGAAACGTGGCATATTAAACACCCCAAAATTGGGAGCTGTTAATTATAAAAACATAGATAGCTCCCTGTAGAGAGAGATACCCACTCTCACACAGCCCCCTAATGCAAGGATTGCTTGCTTGAAATTTAAAACTGTGCTGGAATTAAGTGATTTCTCATTAGTGAAGAGACTTAAACAGTAGCAGGGAAAGAGAATCCAAGATTCAAGGGAAAAGATATAAAAAAAGACTGACAATGGACAAGACTCCCAGCTCTGTGATGGACCATGTTCACAGGCCCAATAATTCCAATTTTCACATTGTCAATATATATTAAAGGCATTTAGAAAACACTAGCTATCATTTATGGTAATAATATTCCTAGAACAGGAGCAAATATTTTCTGATGTGATCAGTCTCAAAGCATAAAGTCAGCATCAGTCAGGTGCCTATAATCTCAGCACTTTGGGAGGCCAAGGCAGGAGAATTGCTTGAGCCCAGGAGTTTGAACCAGCCTGGGCAGCATAGCGAGACCCCATCTCTACAAAAAATTTTTAATTTTTAAAAAATTGAAGCCTCACTCTGTCGCCCAAACTGGAGTGCAGTAGTACGCTCTTGGTCACTGCAGCCTCGACCTGCTGGGCCCCAGCGATCCTTCCGCCTCAGCCTTCCAAGCAGCTGGAACTACAGGCATGTGTTGCCATACCCGGCTAATTTTTGATTTACTGTAGAGATGAGGTCTCGCCAAGTTGCCCAGGGGAGTCTCGAACCCATGGGCTCAGGCAATCCACTCACCTCAGCCTTCCAAAGTGTTGGGATTACAGGCTGAGCCACTGAGCCCGGCCAAAAAATTTATTTATTTTTTTGAGTTGGAGTCTCACTCTGTCACCCAGGCTGGAGTGCAGTGGCATGCTCATGGCTACCACAGCCTCGACCTGCTGGGCTCAGGCAATCCTTCTGCCTCAGCCTTCCAAGTAAGTTGGAACTACAGGTGTGTGCCACGACGTCCAGCTAGTTTTTTGGTTTATTGAGAGATGAGGTCTTGCCAAGTTGCCCAGGCTAGTCTCGAACCCATGGGCTAAGGCAATCCTCTTGCCTCTGCCTCCCAAAGTGCTGGGATTACAGGCATGAGCCACCGCGCCCGGCAATTTTTTTTTAAAACCCAGCATCACACTTAATGGTATAACACCAGAAAGCAAGCCCATTGAAGTGAGACAAAAAAGAATGCTCATTATCTCCATCTTTCATTTTGCTGTGTTTACCAAAGCTAGTACTCATAAGAAATAAATATTCCAAGAAAAGAGATGGTAAAAAAGTGATGGTTTTTTGGAGATGATATAATTGTATACTGTACCTGAAAAACCCAAGAGAAAAATCTGCAAAACCAATCCTACTTTGCTGTAATGCCCCTATTCATTTTTAACAATATCTTTATGCTTAAAAAAATTTAAGATAAGGAGGGGTCTCACTATGTTGCCCAGGCTGTTCTCAAACTCCTGGACCCAAGAGATCCTCCTGCTTCAGCTTCTCAAGTACCTGGAATAACTATGCCCACCTTCATTTTAAGACCGTCCATAAAGAGACAGGTGCCCTCAGTTGCTCCTATCAAAGACTGGGGTTCTATTAAAGACTCAACTAGAAGTCAGTATTGTTGGCACTCAAAGAAGTTAGAAATCATTCTATTCTATTTTGAATTAAGTCTTCATGATTTTAAGAATGTGAAAATCCTTGGTTTTCAGGAAAAGTAGATCTCAGCAGCAGGCTGAGGATACAGTGAGATCTCACTCCCACCCCAAACCCCCAGTCCCCTCCCTAGAGTTGACAACTGTTTCCTGTGTCTTGTGATTCTTCAAGAGAGGGTCTGTACTTATATGAATGTGTTCTTTTGTGTGTATACACGGCACACGCACGGTGAGTCACTTCTTGAGTTTCTTTCTTCAGGAAAAAAAAGTGAACGTGACTAAAAATTTAAAAAGTTAGAAGACAATGGATAACAAACCTACAAGCAAGAAAAAGGTGATTATAGAACATAACAGAGTGAATGAACTGGCTCTAGCTCTCGTCCAGGAGGTCATCAATGCTGCTATTCAGGCTGTGGAAGGTAGTAATACTGTCTGGGTGTCTGAGGAATTGTTTCATCATGTAGTGCCACACTACCAGGCAACTAACACTTACACCTTGTTTACAGACGCTGAACACCCCATCAAAAACGTCAAGTGGATCACACATGGTGAATTCACAGAGGAAAGGGGCCGTAGAAATATTGAGGAGTTTATTTTGGTAAGTTAATTGACCACTCCTGTTTGGTACACAAGAGTGATGGACAATTAAAAAGGCTCATTTGATCCAAAGTTGTGAAATTCAGAAAACCTAGGCGATGATGTCAAAGGTGACCAGAGTAAGTAAACATTGTCTTCATCTTGGTTCCAAAGTCAAAGTGGGAGAGTCTTTGAAGGTGAAAAGCACATACTTCCCTGTGTTTGTATCATTCTGAACTTACATTTCCCTAGGAAAGCTGATATTCCCAGTTAAGCAATTTGTTCATGCTGGTGCATTAAGTGGGTGCTTAGTGGACTGAAGAGGGAGACTATCCTCCAGAATAATTCACCACCAATTTTAGAATGCTCCTGGAAATGGAGGGAATGCAGATGGATCCAATGGCTTTTTTTTAACTGTAAAAATTATTGTTATTTATTTATTTGTTTGTTTTTGGAGTCAGGGTCTCACTCTGTTGTCCAGACTAAAGTGCAGTGACACGATCATGGCTCACCACAGCCTCAACCTCCTGGGCTCAGGTGATTCTTCCACCTCAGCCTCCCAAGTAGCTGGGACTGCAGGTGCATGTCACCACATTGGCTAATTTTTGTATTTTTCGTAGAGATGAGGTTTCACTATGTTGCCAAGATTGGTCTCTAACTCCTGGGCTCAAGTGATCCTCCTGCTTTGGCCTTCCAAAGTGCTGGGATTATAGGTGGAAACCACTGTGCCCAGCCCCCTTTTTAAAATTTTGGATTCAATGGGTCCATGTACAGATTTGTTACATAGGTATATTCCATGGAGCCCATCAGCCAGGTGGTGAGCATGGTATCCGATGTGTGGTTTTTCAACCCTTATTCTCCCTCCTTCCTCCCTCCCCCTTTTAGGAGTCTCCAGTGGTTGTTGTTCCCATTCTTATGCCTGTGTGTATCCAGTGTTTAACTTCCACTTTTTTTTTTTTAACTTTGAGTCGGAGTCTCACTCTGTTGCTCAGGCTGGAGTGCAGTGGCACGCTCACAGCTACCACAGACTTGACCTGCTGGGCTCAGAAGATCCTTCTGCCTCAGCCTTCCAAGTAGCTAGAACTACAGGCATGTGCTACCACCCCTGGCTAATTTTTTGATTTATTGTAGAGACAAGGTCTCACCATGTTGCTCAAGCTGGTCTGGAATCCCTGGGCTCAGAAAATCCTCTCACCTCGGCCTCCCAAAGTGCTGGGATTACAGGCATGAGCCACTGCACCCAGCCAGCTCCCACTCATGAATGAGAACATGTGGTATTCAGTTTTCTGTTTCTGTGATAATTTGCTTAGAATGATGGCCTCTAGCTGCATCCTTGTTGCTACAAAGGACATGATTTTGTTCTTTTTCATGACTGTGTGGTATTCCATGGTGTATATGCACCACATTTTCTTTACCCAGTCCACCGTTGATGGGCACCTGAGTTGGTTCCATGTTTTTGCTACTGTGAATAGTGTTGTGATAAACATATGAATAGAAGTATCTTTTTGGTAGAGTGGTTTACGCTCCCTGAAGTCTTTGTTGAGTTGGGGTCTCACTCTGTCACCCAGGCTGGAGTGCAGTGGTACCATTATGGCTCACTGAAGCCTCAACCTCCTAAACTCAGGTAATCCTTCTGCCTTAGCCTCCCAAGTAGCTGGGACTATAAGCACATGCCGCCACACCTAAGTCATTTTTTTTTTATTTTTGAAGAGATAAGGTCTGGCTATGTTGCCTAGGCTGGACTCAATGTTCTGGGCTCAAGCAATCCTCTTACCTTGGCCTCCCAAAGTGCTGAGATTACAGGCATGAGCCACTGCACCCAGCCAACCCCAAAGTCTTTTTGAATTGGCTTTGGAATGTATTGCCCGCATGGCAAGCTGTACATGCGTGCAAATTCCTTATTTTTTCCTGTCTGTGTTTGGCTCTGACCCCTTTGTGTGACTTATCCTGGTAGCTTTGCAGAGAAGGCCCTGGGTTGCTTTGCATAAGTGGATAAAGAAGAATGACTTGAAATCCTTTCTCATTGTACTTCCATGGAACAGAGACCAGTTGAAATTGGTGGAGGCAAATTCCCACCCTCCACCCCTCAAAAAGTTCCAGCTGTCTCTGTTCTTCTGGCCAGCCCATCAAAGTCTATAGACCTCGGGGTAGTATTCTAAGGTTTTAAGGAGACCTGGTCACATGGGAAAGAGGAAAAGTCAGGAATTTCTGGCTCCACCTCTTTTGTCTGTGCTCCAGTGGGCACCACTCGCCACTCACATTCAGAGGAGCATCTGGAGAAGATGAATGGTGCGAGTAGCCCTTGAGCCTTCCTGCCCTGAGTGGAGAAGTGCACCAGGGCTCTCGAATCAGACTAGAATGGAACACAGAGCAAGCAGATAAAATTTCCCTTGCAGATCATTCTGAGTAAAAGGCAAAAGTAAGTCTTGGCCAGGGTGGTGACTCACGCCTGTAACTACAGCACTTTAGGAGACTGAGGCAGGAGGATCACTTGAGTCCAAGAGTTCGAGACTAGCCTGGGCAACTTAGTGAGACACCTGTCTCTACAAAGAATAATAAGAAATAATTAGCTGGGCATGGTGGTGTGTACCTGTAGTCCCAGCTACTCGGGAGGCTGAGTTGGGAGGATCACCTGAGCCCAAAAGATCGAGGCTGCAGTGAGCTGTGATCGAGACATTGACCGCCAGCCTAGGGAACATAGAGAGACCTCGTATCTATGAAAATAAAAATAAAAAATTAGCTAGGTGTGGTGGTGTGTGCCTGTCGTCCCAGCTACTTGGGAGGTTGAGGCAAGAGGATCACTTAAGCCCAGGAATTTGAGACTGCAATAAGCTATGATCCTGCCACTGCACTCCAGTCTGGGTGACAGAGAAAGAGCCTGTCTCAAATAAATAAGTAAATAAAATTATTTTAAAAAAGTAAGTCCTGACAATGGTCTACAAGGCCTGATGTAATCTAAGTCCTCTGCCCTCTTGTAACTTATGGCTTAGCTTCCATCACTTACTACCTTCCCTGCTTTTACCTTCCTTACTTAGTCATATTTGTCTTCTTGCTGTTCCTCAACTGCCAGGCATGTTCCCACCGCAGGACCTTTGCACTTGTTGTTCCCTCTGCCTGGAAACCCCTCCCCTAAGATATATTCTCATAGCTTATTGCTTTGCCTCTCTTCAGATCTTTTTTTTTTTTTTGAGTTGGAGTTTCACTCAGTCGCCCAGACTGGAGTGCAGTGGCTGCTCCCGGCCACCGCAGCCTCGACCCGCTGGGCTCCGGCGACCCTTCCGCCTCAGCCTTCCAAGTAGCTGGAACTGCAGGCGCGCGCTACCACACCCAGCTAATTTTTTTGATTTATTGTAGAGATGAGGTCTCGCCAAGTTGCCCAGGTGGGTCTCGAACCCGTGGGCTCAGGCAATTCACTCACCTTGGCCTCCCAAAGTGCGGGATTACAGGCTGAGCCACCGAGCCCGGCCGGTGCTCCTTGAGGCCTTTCCTGGCCACCTTTAAGTTGCAACCCTCTCCCGTTCTCTGATTCATTTTTCCCTTAACATTTCTCTCTGCCCGAGGTACTAGCATCTACTTATTTATCCTAACACCTTTCTCTCATCACCAGATCATGGTACATGAGGGCAGTGAGGGCAGAGACTTTTGTTTGCAGCTCTGTCACCAGCACCTAGCAAGGTCAGGTGCACAGATGCTCAATAAATCTGTGTCAAATACATGAACGAACTTATCTCATTCCCATTATTTCTTCACGGATGAAAAGTCAGGTCAAAGCATTTGTCTTACATACTTTGTAGGGCTGTTGTGAGGACAATCAGTAGGTGACTAAAAAGATACATCATGAGGAAGAGCTTGACAAAAAGAGAAAGAAAAAAGCTAGGCGCAGTGGCTCACGCCTATAGTCCCAGCACTTTGTGAGACTGAGGCGAGATGGTTGCCTGAGCCCACGGGTTTGAGATCAGCCTGGTCAACTTGGCGAGACCTCATCTCTACAATAAATCATAAAAATTAGCCAGGTATGGTGGCACACACCTGTAGTTCCAGCTACTTGGAAAGCTGAGGCAAAAGGGTCACCTGAGCCTGACAGGCTGTGGCTGCGGTGGCTGTGACTGTGCCACTGCACTCCAGCGTGGGCGACAGAGTGAGACTCCGACTCAAAAAAAAAAAAAAGAAAAAAAAGAAAAAAGCTAAAAGAGCTATATTGCATGAAACCACCCTGTTCCCAGTGCCACTAATGTAGTGAACCCTAGAAGTGAGGCTCAGTAGCTAAGTGCGAGGCATTTCTGCTGGAGAGCTTTCTCAAGCATATTGCCAATTTCCCAGAGTCCACCACGCATCAGGGGATGGTGTAACAGGAGTTGCCATTTACTGAGCATGGCTATGTGCCAAGCACCACTGGGCACTTCCCATGCATTATCTCATTGAATCCTCATGGCAACCGTGTGTTGTAGGTATATCAGTATGCCCATTTTACAGACAAAGAAGGCTGAGGCTCAGAGAGGTTGGGCAAAGTTTCTCTGATTAAGCAGCAAAATAAAGTTATGATCATAGATCTGTCTGATATATTCTTTCCACCACAGCAGGAAAAGTACTTTTTGATGACAAAAATAATGCAGAGTTTTATTATCAATGAAAAAAATGCAAATTCTAAAATTTTTAAGGTACTGCAATGTGACTAAGAATGATGAAACCTGGTGTCAGAAAGCTGGTGCAATTGTGGGAAGGAATATACTTAGACATTGCCAGTGGGCACAATAATTGGTTCATTCTCTTCAGGAACACAATCTGGCAACAGGAATATGCAAATGAATTTTTTTCTTTTGAGTTGGAGTCTCACTCTGTTGCCTAGGCTGGAGTGCAGTGGCGGGTTCATGGCTACTGCAGCCTCAACCTGTTGGGCACAGGTGATCCTTCCACCTCAGCTTTCCGAATAGATGGAACTACAGGCACATGCCACCATATGCGGCTAATTTTTTAATTTATTGTAGAGACAAGGTCTTGCTAAGTTGCCCAGGCTGGTCTCAAACTTGTGGGCTCAGGCAGTTCTCTCACCTCAACCTCCCAAAGTGCTGGGATTACAGGCATGAGCCACCATGACCAGCTCAAATGAGTTTTATATATATATATATATATATATATATATATATATATATATACATTTAAAAAAATTTTTTAATTTTGAAGATGTGGAGTACAATTCAGGGTTATATATACAGAGTTCTTTATAAAAGAAACATTGGGGATTCCCCATCACTTAATACACAATTAAAATTAATTTTATAATAAAAAGACAAATCATTATTTTTAAAAACCCAGAAAGCAAAAAGATACAAATTAGAAAGTGAAAGTTTCAGCTGGGTGCGGTGGCTCACGCCTGTAATCCTAACGCTTTGGGAGGCCAAGGTGGGAGGATTGCTTGAGCTCAGGAGTTTGAGACCAGCCTGGGCAATATAGTGAGACCTCATCTCTACAAAAAGTAAAAAAAATTAGCTGGATGTGGTGGTGTGTGCCTGTAGTCCCAGCTACTTGGGAGGCTGAGGTGGAAGGCTCACCAGAGTTCAGGAGGTTGAGGCTGCGGTGAGCGTACCACTCTACTCCAGCTTGAGTGACGGAATGAGACTCTGACTCAAAAAAATAAAAAAAAAAGTCGGCCCTCAGTATCAGAAACCACAGATCACAGATGTGGGACTATATTCCCATCTCAACTCCAAGAAGAGGCCCAGACAAAGGAGACATTCCAAGGAGGGCTTTCTCTTTTTCAACTCTCATCACTAGTAAGATTTATGCTTTGAAAGGGGCAAGCTTCTCCAAGGAGAAGGAAGTCGGTCCTTTCTGAGAGATGTGGATTATCCAATTGTCTGACTCATTCCTCTCTGAACTTATTTTATATTCCACCCGTGGCTACAATGAAGTGAGTCTGATTTTCACAAATGCCTGAGACCAGCCTCATTATTTTCTAGTCACACCTTGAGGTCTTCTGGGGTGAACAGATCATGTGTTATAACAACTTCTAGTTATTTTCCAGTTAAACAAACTTGCCTCCCAAGTAAGGGGTCTGAAGCGGGGTCTGTATGTCAGGGGATGGTGTGTATGTACACACACACATCTGAGGGTGTGCCCCTGCAGTCCAAAGGCCAAGCTCAAGTGAAGTTTATATTCTTTGCTTGTTTCATTTCAGCTCTACCTTTTTTCTCCTCTACCCATGGAGGTAATTGGGAGTTGACTTTAGTTTCAATCCCAATAAAAAAAGTTAGGAGTGAGCTCCAGAACAAAGCTGTAACGCTGACTGTTACACACTGCATTTATCTACAAGACTTGAACAGAAGTATTTTTTTTTCTTTTTCTGTGTGCTTTTTCTTTTTTCTATGAAACAGACTTGGGAGTATCAGAATCGCTGGGTGCACTACACTGAATTTATAGAGAGGAAAGACTTAATTCACAGCTTCCACTACATCTACTGTGTACGCTGGAGTGTTCCAACTGCTCGGAGACCCATTCCACGGATCGCTGCTGCCACCTACTTCACCATCAAGATCAACAAAAACAAACCTCCTGTAAGCTCATTCTTTTCTGCTCTGCTCCCTTCAGTGAGGCTTTTTTTTCTTTTTTGAGTTGGAGTCTCACTCCATCGCCCAGACTGGAGTGCAGCGGCACGCTCCCAGCCACCACAGCCTCGACCTGCTGGGCTCCGGCGATCCTTCTGCCTCAGCCTTCCGAGTAGCCGGAATTACAGGCACAGATTACCACACCCGACTAATTTTTTGATTTATTGTAGAGATGAGGTCTCGCTTGCCCAGGCGGGTCTTGAACCCGCGGTTTCAGGCAATCCACTCACCTCAGCCTCCCAAGGTGCGGGATTACAGGCTGAGCCACCGAGCCCAGCTTTCGGCTTCACATTTCATTTGGTGTGTTTAAGAAATGGCTAACATAGATATTTGTTAAAGTACAAGGACAGTTTC
>CAUYQG010124870.1:0-20933 GCA_963574415.1 Tarsius wallacei | reverse complement strand
GGGTATTGCATTGAATCTGTAGATTGCCTTAGGTAGGATGGACATCTTCACAATGTTGATTCTTCCAATCCATGAGCATGGGATATTTTTCCATTTGTTTGTGTCATCTTTGATTTCTTTGGGCAGTGTCTTGTAGTTTTCATTGTAAAGGTCTTTCACGTCTCTGGTTAGGGAGATGCCAAGGTATTTCATTTTTTTTTGTGGCTATTGTGAATGGCATTGTGCTTTTTATTTGGGTTTCTGTTTGTTTATTGTTGGTGTAAAGAAATGCAATTGTCTTTTGCACATTTATTTTATATCCTGAGACTTTGCCAAAGTCCTTTATCAGTATAAGGAGGCTTTGGACAGATTCTCTTGGGTTTTCAAGGAATACAATCATGTCATCTGCAAAGACAGATAACTTGACTTCCTCTTTACCTATTTGGATACCCCTGATTGCCTTCTCTTCTCTGATTGCTCTAGCCAGGACTTCTAATAGTATATTGAACAGGATGGGTGAGAGTGGGCATCCTTGTCTCCTTCCAGTTTTCAGGGGAAATGGTTCCAACTTTTGTCCATTTAGGAGTATGCTGTGGGTTTCTTGTAGATGGCTTTTACTATTTTGAGGTATATCCCCGTATGCCTAGATGTTCGAGGGTTTTTATTAAGAAGGGGTGCTGGATTTTATCAAAAGTTTTTCTGCATCTAATGATATAATCATGTGGTTTTTGTTTTGACATCTGTTGATGTATTTAATTACATTTATGGTTTTACGAATGTTGAAGCAGCCTTGCATCCCAGGAATGAAGCCTACTTGGTCATGATGGATGATTTTTGACATGTGTTGTTGAATCCGGTTTGCTAGGATCTTGTTGAGAATTTTAACATCTATGTTCATCAAAGATATTGGTCTGTAGTTCTCTTTCTTTGTTGGGTCTTTACCTGGCTTGAGTATCAGTGTGATGTTAGCTTTGTAAAATGATTTGGGTAGAGTTCCATCTTTCTCAATTGCCTGGAATACCTTCAGCAGGCTTGGTATGAGCTCCTCCTTAAATGTCTTATAAAATTCTGCAGGAAAGCCATCTGGTCCAGGGCCTTTTTTATGTAGGTAGTTTTCTTATTACGTACTCAATTTCCTTTATTGTTATTGGTCTATTTAGTGTCTCAATTTCTTCTTGTTTCAACCTAGGCAGGTTGTGTGATAACAGAAAGTCCTCCATTTCCTTAAGGTTTCCAAGTTTGTTTCCATAAAGGTGTACATAGTAGTCTCTAATGATCTTTTGTATTTCTTCAGGGTCAGATGTGACTTCATCTTTTGTGTTTCTGATTGTGCTTATTTGGGTTTTTTCTCTCTTTTTCTTGGTCAGTCTTGCTAGGATACCATCGATCTTTTTATTTTTTATTTGATGCTACAGATAGGGCTAGTTGCCAAGTCACTGCCAAGACCATCTTCCAAAATAACTTTGTTTCATCACCATTTACCTTACATAAGAAAGTGTATAGAATGACCAGGATGGTCTTCATCTATTTCCCTAGCCAGGAAGCTTTTTACATCTGCAACTCATCCTGGTCAATTATCATGAGAAGTCCTTTGGTGAGCTTCTGTGAGAGATTCTCTTTTTTAATAATAAGTTGCCTGAAAGGCATGTCTCTCTGTCCCAGCACCTATGTGTGTGTGCCAGTTATGGTTTGTTGCTGTCAATGACCCTAAGAAGCACATGTTCCAGTGAGCTTGTGGAACAGAGAAACTGGGAGCTCCAACTCTTGAATTCATCAACCCAAGAACCACCCACTTCTGGATGCATGAGTTAATGAACTCTTGATAACTGGGTTTTTTGGCACTTGCAGCAGAAGGCAACTTTATAGTTAAGAGATTCATCTTTTGTGAGAAAGAACCAAAGGAAAGACGGCATGAACAGATAACATTTTTATTTGCACATTTTCTAATTTCACTGATAACTGTGTTGTTGGGATGCAATTTCAATTAACAGAGAAAATTCACAAAATTTATAAATTTTTTATCACAAACTTCATATTATAATCACACTGAAAAACTGTATAACCACATAGATGAACAAAAGCCATTCACAGAAGCCCATCTGCAACAAAGCTTTGTATAAAAGCTTAAGACGTTTTAAAGTAGCTTTTGCTGTCAAAGAATTTGCAGTACTTGAGATATTACTACAGTAGTCAAAGATCCATCATTTTTAGTTAATTATTTCAACTTATAATATTTCCATGTCAATTTTTAAAAATTATTCCTATTTCCTGGGTGGTTTAAAATATATTATGATTCTTTTCATTAAATTTAATAATTCCTTTCATGTTGAAAATCTGTTCTTCTAAAAACTAACCTAAATCCTTTCTTTCTCTCTCTCTCTCTCTCTCTCTCTCTCCTCTCTGTGTGTGTGTGTCTCTCCCTCCCTCCCTTCTTTCCTTCCTTTCTTTTCCTTTTATTCCTTCTTCTCTGAGAGATACACCAGGGACAAAATGTGGATCTAGTGTCATTACAAGGAAACTTATTTTTTTTCTTTTGAGTGATTTACATAAGGTATTAGGTTTCAAAAAGTATAAAATAGTCTTATTACATTCATATTTGATCTCTGAGTCTCATATAAGATCAGTTTATCTTACCTATGACTAATTATAAAAGTGCTAGGCTGTTCTGGCATTTGTTCCTGTTACCCTTTGAGGATTTTATTGCATTTAATCTATAATATTCTCTGACACAGAAATTTTGATTACTATCCATAAGATTCATTAACTCTCATGGGCTTCAAAATATTATTTCATGAATATTTTCATTGATTGGTGTAACATATCTTTGATTCTCAAAGCCACACATTAATGGTTTATTTTATGCTTTTTTTTTTACATTGCTTTCTTTTGCTAATATAAACTAGTCTTTTTTCCCCTCAATTACTTTTTCAGTCTTAGAAATAGAGATTATGGTGGGGGGCACACCTCATTGACAAGGGTACCTGCATAATGAACATTCGTATACCTAACCCTGAATTGTATCACATATCTTTAAAATAAAAAAAATTAAAAGTTAAAAAATAAATAAATAAAAAAGAAATAGAGATTATGCCAATTATATCTGGACTCAAATGCTCAGGCAAAAATTCAACCAAGCAATGCTTGAATAGTACCCCCAACACACCTTTCCATAGAATTGTAAAGCTTTGGCGTCCCTCACAGGCATTTAAAAACACATTTCTTTTTGCTTTTTGGTACTTATTTTATATCAAGAGATCATTAATATATGTGTGGGTGTGTGTTTACGTTACTAAGTTAGATGTGGACACTTGAAGCAACGTCCACTTACATCAGGAGTTCTGAGGTGATCATTGCTTAGTTCCTGCCTAGACAACCATTGACTCTGATTACAACCTCTACTAAAGACTACATGTGTGTGTGCACTGGAGACAAACTATATGAGGATACAGCAAGAAGGGAGCTGCTGTCTGCAAGCCAGGAAGAGAGCGCCCTTCAAAAACTGCATCATCTAGAGATCACATATTGGATTCTCCAGGCTCTAGCATTTTTGAGAAAATAAATTTCTGTTATTTAAACCTTCCAGTCTATAGTTTTTGTTGTGACAGACTGAGCAGACTAATATAATCTCACATACATTTTATCTGAGAAATTAAATACAACTGATATGACAGATACCAACAACTTTGGGTATACTATACTGTAAATGTAAGGTGTTTACTCAAATTTTGTAATAAGAGTTTTCATAAGTTCCTTGGCCTTTCTTCAGTTATTCACTGTAATATCTTTGACTTAAAGGAAAATTAAAAATGTCAAAAGCTTTTATTAAAACTACTTAATTTTAATATTTATTGTTACTTTCCCAAACAAGTAGTATAAGATACATTTTGACTAAAGTTAAGGGTTTTGAGCTTTATAAAAAATCTAAATTAATGCAGTGCTTAAGACAGCTATTTATATTTAAAGAAAACTAAACCTAAATGTATTAAAGGTTTAAGAAAAAACATCACATTCTAAGTACAGTTTTGAAGAACCTCATAATTTATAGAAGCCTGTCATCAGAATAGTCTATGGCAATAGTGTGATCCACTTTTGTATTCGTACAGATTTTCTCTTGAGAAATAGATTAGGTATAGGAGAAGTTTCAATGACATCCAGCAAAAGCTTCATTGTATTTGCCTAATCAGTTTTCAAAAGAACTGTGTCTAGAGTCTTTCTTAGCTTGAAAATAGAATTCAATAAACGAATCTACAGAAAGGGCTTCCTCACCCCGTATCAGCAAGGATCCCTGAATAATGCATATTTGTAAACCTAATCCTTAACTGTACCCCACAATTTTAAAATAAAAAATTCAAAAAAAGGGTTTCCTATTCTGTTACCATGCTAGTGCGTGTTCCTTATAATTTGTGCCGGGTGTATACCTACTTTTACACAGAGACACTGCTGAGATTCCCTTACATTTTTATGGAGAATAAAAGTTTTCTGATTTTTCACCAGAGTAGCCAAGTTAGGATTGGTGATGGCCACCAGGCTAAGACAAAATGACTAGGGAGTTTCAGGAGGTATACTGTAGGAGTTCGTATTGGTTTGGCACCTTCTAACTCTTTCAAGAGCTTATTTTACCAGCATGCTTATCTTCTCTTACATTAGAAGATGCAAAATCAAATCCAAGTTTGTCTTGAAAAGTAGCAAATATTTGCTTTTCTATCTGAAATGATTCTCCTTGTCCTAGGATGTCAGCTTCCCAAAGAGGAATTTGCAGCATTTACTTCCACAAATAAATCCCTGGAGTTTTCATCACTAATGGAGTTTGTTCCTGGGGAATTCTCTCTACTCCCTGGTTCCAAGAAAGTTATTGTAAGGCCGGAGGTACCGGAGGGCGGGGCGGGCCTCAACAAGGTGGCTCCAACACAGACCAGCAGAACAATAGGCGAAAGTGAAAGTAAGCCAGCCAGTACCTGTTACAGCAACTCTAACAACCCCGTTCAGCCAATCACCAGCAGACACGACAGCGGTCCCAACCAGTAACCGCTCTCCCCAATACCCCTCACAGCTTTCTCGGTGTGCCCCTTATAAACCCATCGGTGTGCCCCTTATAAACCCATCGCCCATCTCGCGGAGCCCGACTTCCCCGACCCACAGTTCCGTGGACCGGTGAACCTCCCCCGGGATTGCGCTAATAAATTTCTCTTGGCTCCTTTGTTGCCGTTTCCGCCTGGTCTGGTTTCCTTTATTTTACAGTTATTCTGTTGGTGACAATGTGAGGTTTTCATTCAACATACCTAGCTGACACGGCACGTGAGTTAGTAACTTTATTTCTCAGTTGTAAAAAGGATACCTTGTGCTTCTCTTACATTGTTTTTTTTATTATTATTATTTCCCAAGCTAATACTATCATCATTCTATTGCTGTCTTAGTAATTTTTCTGACACTTAAAGGTGTTGGTGAATCTTTGGCATGACACGGCCATGAAAGAGTTGTATTAATCAATGTCTACCAAGTTTTTTATTTTCCCTTTCTTTAATTTTTGAATCAGAGTTTCACTCTGTCACCCAGGCTGAAACAAGGCAGCACAATCATGGCTCACCAAAGTTTTGACTTCCTGGGCTTAGGCGATTCTACTGCCTCAATCTCTTTAGTAGCTGAGACTATGGGCATGTGCCACCACGCCTGGTTAATTATTTTTTACTTTTTGTAAAAGTAAATCTTTTCCAGGCTGTTCTCAAACTCTTGGCCTCAAATTATTTTCCCATTTTGCCTTACAAAGTGCTGGGATTACAGACGTGAGCCATTGCACCTGACCTCTTTTCTCTTTCATTTGCTTGTTTATGTCTTCAAGATTATATTGAAAAGATTTGTGTGTGTGTGTGTGTGTGTGTGTGAGAGAGAGAGAGAGAGACAGAGAGAGAGAGAGAAAGAGAGAGAGAGAGAGAGAGAGAGAGAGAGAGAGAGAGAGACTTTCTATATCACCCAGGTTAGAAAGTAGTGACATAATACTGGCTTACTGTAGCCATGACCTCCTTGGTTCACAGGATCCTCCCACCTCAGCCTCCTGAGTTCTTGGAACTACAGGCATGGCCAACACACCCATTTTTTTTTTTTTTCCTTTTTTGGTAGAGAATCTTTTTTTTTCAAAGTACTTGTATTTTTTAATAATTTCTTGACATGGTAAAATAATTTGACATTATGATCCAAGGGTGGTAAGTTGAGAGGAGGGCAACAGAAAAAGTCAACGAACAAAAAGAGAAGCTTAGCAACTCATGGTGGGAGGGGGGAATAGCTTTAGCTGGAAGGGATCTGGAGGGTGGGTGGGGCACTGCACAACAAGAATGCAATTGATTTGTTACTGAGTGCTATTCACAGGAAAACAGCATCTTGACTCCTTCTCTACAGAATGTTGGGAGTAGAAATGATGCATCTCAGGTGGAAATATGATTAGGGGCATGGAAGACAGAGATGGGAAGAATAAAAGTTGGAGATAGGCAGCGAGAGAGATGGGTTCTTACTATGTGGTAGAGGCTGATCTTGAACTCCTAGCCTCAATCAGTCCTCCCATGTTGGTCTCCTTAAAGGCTGGGACTACAGGTGTGAACCATGGCTGACTGGTAAAGCTTTTTCAAGACAACTTTCCTTGGCCATCTAGTGCCTAGTCTACCACCTCTGCTTTCAAGACCCTTCTGCTCATTTCCAGTGCTCTTTCAGGCTTTTTGACCCTGGAAGAGATTCAGCACAGGCTCAGCCCTGGCTGCCCAAGTCTATGGCTCCCTATCCCATTGCAAGAGAGCTCCCCACAATCACATTCAAAATTGTCCTCTGCACTTTCCTGTTGGTTGCCTGGGAGGCTACGATCACTGGACTTTGAGTACTTCATTCCTGGTCAAGACGAAGGAACTAGTAATAAAAGTACTTTAGCCCATCAGATATCACCAACAATGTAAATCAGATTCAGGGTAATTTTCTTGTTATATATCCTTGAGCTAGCTAGTTGACTGGTAAAGAAGAAGGGGAGAGAGTAGAGAGAAAGAGGGAGAAAAAGAGAGAGAAGAAGAGAGGTCCATCAGCTGATCGTTGTGGTGGGGGGGGGATGCTGGAGAGAAAGTACCTAAATGCTGGAATTGAAAAGACTTTGCATGGTTTTAAATCAAGACATCACCTGGGGCAGTAGGTTAGGAGGAAGAAGGGATGTCAAGTGTTTGCACATCAACCCTTCATTCAGTGCCATGAAACACACTGCCCTTTGCTCCTAACAGGGGTCCACATCTTTGTATTGAACAGACAAGTCCACACTCATGCCTGCCTTTTCTGAGATTGAGACTCTGAGATTCTTTGTCATCCACCCATGCCCGTAGGAAGTATGGCAAAGAAAGTAAAGTAAACTAAGCTCTGCCCTCAAGTTACATAAAGGTTAAGAAAATAGGACTCTTTCTCTCTGTAAGCATCTGTTTAAGGAAAGAAACCCATAGTGATTTTCTTATAGCAGCTGGAACCATATTCTTTTGTTCAATATCCTTTCCTATACCCTGAGAACTTTCCAATTTCTCTTCTGGTAGCAGATGTTATTCTTGTAAAGCGGGTAAGGGTAGGTTGTCTGAGGTATAAGATTCACCTAATGCCAGAAACTCAGCATGGACTCACTGTAATTTCCAGATGAGGTTTTAGTTTATAGTACAGGTGGCACAGAGGAAGGAACCAGGTCACTGAAGCAGAAATCATGATGATTGCCCCTGCCTGCCCTTAGAACTTGCCTATGTTCTTTGAAAGTTTTCAGGAAACTCTGTGTGCTAGAATTATTGAAAACCGGCAGGGTTTTCACATTACACTGGTGAAGGAGAAACAAAAGGATTAAATTTATTTGTGGTCATGCACCTGGCTTTTTATTTTAATGAAAAAAAATCAAGCCTCTTATTTTTCTCTTTACCAGAGGTAGCAGAACTTTCTCCAGTGAGTGTCCCTTGGTTGTGACAAATGGGGGTTACTCATATTAGCAGAAACTTCCAAAACCAGTACGTTGCAGAGATACTATATGCGATAATGCACAAAACATTTCATAGGCAATTGCTATTGTATTCTAAACTCAAAGAAGAAAAATAACTTATTATTATTTTTTAACACCACAAATGTCAGAGAACTCTATACGCATCACATTTCTTGCTGAGGCCAGTGTGGGTTTGAAGGCCAAATGCTGCTTGATCAACAGCATTTTCTGTTTTGTTGAACACAAAATTTTCATTTTAGAATTTCCCTTGAATTGTACCCCACATCTTTCAAATAAAAAATATTTTTTAAAAAGAAAATTTAATAATATGGTTAAATAGCATTTATATGAAAGTAATTACAATTGATATTATTCCTAATGACTCATCAGCATTTTGGTGTTTTATAAGGAAAGGTCTGCTAGCAAAAGAATTGACTGAAAACTTTTATATCCACCCACCCACACAACATTATGTTGTCTTGAAAAATAACAGCAAATTCCTTTTTTAGTAAGACACGATATAATTTTACATATTTTGGGACTTACCAGATCCTAATAACCTGTTTTTTTTCCGAATTTAGCTAATGTTATTCATAAATGGAATTTCAAATCTGATACTATAAAATTACAATTTTGTAATAACAAGAAAAATTGCTAGAGATAGACAAGTGTTAGTTTCTAATATATTCTTTTTTGTTGTTTAGGTTTTTGTTTTTTTTTTCCCTTGGTGTCTCACTCTTTGTTGCCCAAGCTGGAGTGCAGTGGCACGCTCACGGCTACCACAGCCTCAACCTGCTGGGCTCAGGGGATCCTTCCACCTCAGTCTTCCAAATAGCTGGAACTACAAATGTATGCCACCACGCCAGGCTAGTTTTTGTGATTTATTGTAGAGACAAAGTCTCACCGAGTTGCCCAGAGTGATCTCGAACCCCCAGGCTCAGGCAATCCTCCCACCTCGGCCTCCCAAAATGCTGGGATGACAGGCCGAGCCACTGAGCCCATCTGTTTCTAATATATTCTATCAGATATGTCTCTTTCAGTAGAACTGATATAAACATAACTCAGTAAGACTGATGCAAAAGAAACTCTCAAGTGTCAATGTCCTTGATAATATTCTGAGTTTCTTTCATTCACCTATTTCTGACTATACCTTGTTTTGCATTAACCTCCCTTCCCTCCCTTCTTCCCTTGTCATAATTTCCTTCCATCCTCCAGCACAGAACCTATGTCCAAGCAAAAGAGACATGTATTACACAATATAAAAATGAGTCTTCCAGAACTGTACTGTAAAATTCTAATTTTAAATTAATGATGTTCATTTTAGAATCTTAGAAAATACATCAAATATAGAAGAATATAAAGCAATAAGCTCAAGTCTCGTTCATATTTTCACTATGTGCCAGTTTAACATTTTTTACAATAAACATTAGTTGCCAACTATATACAAGATGCACTGAGAAACTGCAAGAGACAACCTTACTTTAAGAATTACAGTTTAAGGAGAAGGAAGAACAGGGATACTGGGACATTAAGTGATAATAAAATCATAAAACACTGAGAGAAAATAAAATAACAGCGTTACACTATTTTTATCTACAGACATTGCAGAGTTTGTTTTTCATGGGGAGAAAAATTGTGTGACTCAACTTTATGGAACTAGAGCAGATTTGATGGGATTAGAACAAATAGAGATCTGGACAGAAAAATGATCATAATTGTAATACCAAAGTGAGAAAGCAGAGATCTCGCAGAGCATCACGATAGCCCCTTTGAGCACAGCACACAGAAAGTAGTGAGCAGGTGGTGAGGCAAGTCAGCTGGGGTCCATGGATGGTCTTAAATTAGTCAATATTAAAGGAAGAAGGAGATAAGATTCGGTGAACACAGAGGCCTGTGTCTGCCACTCCCGGAGAACCAGGTGAGCAGGGTAGCTACCACCCAGACCAATACAGATGTACTTATAGAGAACTCAGTGTTTATAAGGGATTTCTGTTGATGGTGTGAATTTTTATGAAATGGAGACAAATTGTTGTTAAAATTTGAAATGCCACAAAGTGCCAGCTTCCCTCAGTTTTTACAATATTTGCACTCATTAAGGATTTAGGTGCTTAAAATTATTCAAGATACTTCATGTTTATGTGGAAAACAAAGTTTGATCCTATACGGGGGTAATTATAAGCACACTTTTACCTCTATTATTGTCCAGCTATTATACAACTTTTATGTAGGATGCAGGTAACATCTTGATGTATGTAAGTCTCCATACTGTAAATATGTAGGGTCAGGGGCTTAGAAAGGCAAGTATCATTACTCCACTCCAGGCAAATTATTGAAACAAAGTAAAGCACTTCCTCCAGTTTTTGGAAGCTCTTCAGCAATACTGGTATCCTGAATGAGAATCACATAATTAGTAGAGGGGGAGAAAATATAGACGCAAATAAGTAGACAAACAGAGTGGACAAAACAAAAAAAAATGATGGTTGTGTGGCAGAAGACAAAATGCGAGACAGATTCATGAAAGGAAACAATGAAGCCGTCAGTGGATACTTGGAGTTAGAAAGTGAGTAGGACTAGAAATTTATTTTTTTCCCAGAACTTTACCAATACTTGAAACTATATTGTTCTTGTCAAATAGTATGTTGAACATTTCCATGCTATTGTTATCAGTAAAAAATGTCCAACTGATTGTATTCACAATGAAAACATCCCAGATGTCACCGGACAGTTTAATACTAATGAGGTCCTATATTACAAATAACACAGGATCATAATTTTGGGTGGCATACAGACCTAATTTTGGTTCACAGATATACTTGGCACAGACCAAGTTGCCCCCAAATTGTCCTTCATTAGCCTATTGTTTGTGCAATAAGAATTAAGAATCTGGTAGTAGAGTGTTAACACAAGTGTGAACGTTCTGTTTGTCTGTTAAAACACAGCGGACTCTGCACTGTGCATGGGCCTCTTCACATCTTGGCCTTCAGGGTTCAGTGAAGCTCCCTTCTACTCTTGGCAATCCCCTGCCCCATCAGTTCATCCTCGGAACTTGATATGATGCCTGAGAATCAATAGGCTACAAGTCAGGTAAGAGATTACAGGAGGAAGCAGCTTGTCTGTGTCTGTTTTGGAGGGGATGGCAAGCAACTGCAAAGGGACCCAGAGGGTGTCGGAGAAGGGAGAGTGAGGAAGCAAGAAGACAGGACAGGGGTCTGTGGCGTGTGCTCCGATGAGGCACAGAGGAGAGCCCACGGCAGCATTCCATGTCCCAGAGACAGAACACAGAGCAAAGATTCTCCCTAGAGGGAGGATTTCATTCTGAGGATTCTCTATTAGTGGGACTCGGACTGTCTTCCCTGCACTTGATTGACAACAAGAAAAACTACTGTGCAACTTTTTGAAAAAATGCTAGGAGTTACAGATGGCAGAAAATGCTAGGAGCACCAGATGGCAGAAGAGAAAACCTCACCAATTAGGAGGGTTGTTTGATCTAAAGATGAGAAGTCTGGTTCCTGAGTCAGATTTCAATGTTTTCATTAGAATATTCAAAAATTAAAATAAAAGTTCAGTCTGCAGAAAGTGTTTTATTAAGCAGAGCACAATCTCATTATTTCAGATTTTACTCATTCAGAATCTATCCCCTCCATTCAGAGAACAGAGATGTTGTCTTCTCTTTTATCATTTCATGTGAACCACTTACTATATATATTTTTTCTGAGCAGACATAAAAATGTCAAGTGGGCATTTATTTACAAACAAGATTCTGAGTGCCACAGATGATTACTACCCACAGTCTTAAGTGAGAGTTGAAAAACAATTGTTTTGTTTTTGATTTATTGTAAAGACAAGCTCTCACCAAGTTGCCCAGGCTGGTCTGGAACCCCTGGACCGAGGCAATCCTCTTGCCTGGGCCTCCTAAAGTGCTGGGGTTACAGGTTTCAGCCACTGGAGTTTTTAAATTTAATTTAATTTTAAAGCATTAACATACAGTGAAATTGAATTTCCTGAATTCAGTTTGGAAAATGAATTGCAAAACAAGTACAAATTGATGCAGCTACCACTGCCAGCAAGATTCAGAGCAGTTCTTTCACTACTAGAGCCTTCTGTAGTAGAGGCTATTGCATCTGAATTTACACCCAGGCACCTGTGGCGTGCCAGTCTGCCCCAAGCCCTGGCAACCATGCATGTGCCTTCCATGGAATTTCACAGTTCTCCATGGAATTTCACTCTCCCTCTCTCACAATTTTTTCCAACCCTAGTCGCTCTGTGGAAAGAGATAAAGTGCTTGGCTATCTTTTCTCTGCTATTCACCCTTAATCTTGCCACCTATGATGAGCTACCTTGAACAGACCTCTCCCTGTTGCCTCAGCCTTGTCCAGCATGAGGAAACATCTCCGATGAGTCCTATTGTTTATCTGGTCAAGAGTGAGGTTCTGGAAGCCAGTCTGAGAGGCCACTCTTTTTTTTTTTTTCCTTTTCTCATTGCTTTGGGAAGAACGTTGCTGGGATCTGGGACCCTCTGCGTAAAAGACTGGGTACCAAGTCTCCCAAATGCGGTTTGGAAAAGTCAACCCTAGCCCTGGGACCTGGGGTCCTCGACGGGGCTAAGGCACTGTCTCCAGTGGGTCAAGGAGACAGAGGACACTTGCTCTCTCACTCGTTCTCACACACAGGCTGATTCCACCGACCCTCTGCCCTGGATGCTGAGGGTGTGGATAGGTTTTTTTTATTCTGGGGTCTGGGGCACTCTGTGTTTTAACCCCACCCTGTGTTGGGCATAGGCACTGGAGGGTCTAATTCCTCCCCAGTCTGGGCATAGGCAGTGGATGGTCTTTGCATGCTAATTCCACCCTCCTTCATCTGGAACACCAAACTTAGGCAGTGGATGGTCTAATTCTACACTATGCTGGGCTCTGGCGCTGGTTGGTCTTTTCTCCCTTGTTCCTCTCAGACACGGTTCCTAGGACTCTCTCTCTCTCTCCCTTCTAGAGCTCCACAGTGGGGAATACTCAATCAGTTGTGAAAAAAAGACTCATTGTTGGCATGTCTTTTCATTCTAAAAGGTCTCAAGACCCTCTCACTAAGGAGGAGCATCTGCCCTAAGCGTCCCCTCAGTACTGGCTGGGCAACCAGGAGATGGGCCCAAGGCAGGTTTCTTGCTCTGGTGTTCTCCTTCAGCTTGACCTCTATCACTGCCCTAGGGGCAAAAGATCCGAGGTTTTCAAAATGGCACACAGCCTAGACCCCTTGTTCTTCCTGGGGCACTCCCACACTCCTTCTTTAATTACTTTATCTCCTTCCTGCTTTCCCTCTAACAACTTGGATGCGGACCCAGCTGGTTTAGCTTCTCTCATCTTTCGTAATCTGCTTTTGCCACTCCACTCTTTGCCAGTTTCCCCCTCTGCCATTCCTTCTTGCCCTCCATCTCTCCCAGCGGAGGAGGGGCCGGCATCTATGGCCTTGACACCGAACCCTGGCCTCCAGCCTCCCTCTTCTCCCCTCCCCCACTGCCCGATAACGCCCTGGTGGCAGCCCTACTAACTGCAGCCAGTTGACCCACGAGCAGCGCCTCCTCTCCTCCCCCACCCTTCTCCACCCTGCTTGAAGGCTTCACTGGTCTCCCCTCAGGGAGGTGGCCGACACAAAAAGATTCATGTTTATGTCTGGTTTTTCCAATGATAAATCTCTCTCAAATTAAATCTAAACTGGGACTATCAACCTTTTTCCCAGACAAAAGTAAAGGGATCACATGTTAATTAGTTAATCCTGTTAACTCACAGAAAGACGGTATTGTAATTTTAATCTGCTTTTCCAAACCAATCCTGCAAGTGCTTTAGTAAAATCTCACTTCCCACTTTACCATGTCCTAAAAACATCAGTACTAAATAACACCAGGGTTTGTTCTATCAGGCTTCCTAAATTTGTATTCTATAAAAGGAAAGTTAAGCCACCTTCTGTGCCTGGCTAGCTCCCCTCCCGCTTCAGAACAGGGAACACTTTCATGCTAGTTACTCTGTGTGCACTTTACTAAACCTAACACTTCTCCTACCGGACAGACAAAAGACTGGGTACACTATGTGAGCACAGTCAGTATAGGAGCGGATCACTTCCACCTAATGGTCCACACCTTACAACTAAAACTATAACTTAGCAATTTATAAAGAATTTTAAACAAATTTGCCTGTTCATAATTGGAAATAAATAGGTACAGATCATTCCACATCCACATGGTCTGTTCACTCTAAAGCATTTTACATCAGACTGTTACAGAAAGAAATGGCCAAAAGTATCATATGTGTAACCAATTAAAGAAGAACTTTTGAGTTTTTTCCAGCCAAGACATTAGAAAGACAACAGGGTGCCAATGTGGAGGGCTGCAGAACCGGAGGGCCAAAGATGTACCGAAAGACCACCGTTTGGCTGGTTGAAGCCATAGAAATGATAATAAGAATACCTTTAATGCTAAAGGGCTTGTGGATTGGAAATGTTTGAGAGTGCCTGCAAGAAAAACCCCTCCCCTTGTCTCCTCCCATCTGGCCCACAACCATGGCAGCAATCATATTACCAACCTACCCATCAGCTTGCTGTCTATCACCTGACATCAGTACCTGTGCTTACCTGCCCCTTTGTGATGACTGGGAGCCGACCACCACCCAGTCACCTTAATGACCTTTCCCCATCAAAGGGAAGAATTAAAAGGACTCAACCAGAGCATCCAGCTGCCATTGCCAGGCCAGTGCAGCCATTGCCTTGCTGAGCTATGGTGTGGCCATGTGCTTTTTGAGCTATGGCCAGGTCATGTTTTCTGACTTTGGCCCCCTCTCCTATCTTGGGAACGTGAGTCTCCTCTTTCTCTCTCTCTCTCTCTCTCTCTCTCCTTTACTTTCTAAATAAACAATATTTTCTAATCTAACTTCCGTGCAATTATTTGCATCTTTTCACATCATCAGATTGTATACCAGACACCCACACCACCAGCGGGCCTGACCTAATATTCTGGAGACCCTCTGGGAATGTGATCGTAACACATAACATTTTATGCAGAGTAGAACATTCTTCAAAATTAGAGTCAATGCTCTGAAACCCTTACCACTGCTTTATCAACTATGTTTATGTAATATTCTAAATCTTATATTGTGATCTCAACAATGTTTACAACATCTTTAGCAGGAGTACATTTCATCTGAAAAAACCACTTTCTGTGTTTATCCATAAGAAGCAACTTCTCATCCATTTAAATTTTATCATAAGATTGAAGCAATTCAGATACATCTTCAGGCTCCACTTCTATTTATAATCCTCTTGCTATTTCTTCCACATCTGCAGTCACTTCCCCCTCTGAAAGTCATCTATTAGGGTTGAAATGAACATCTTTCAAACTCCTGTTAATGTTGAAATGTTGACCTTCTCTTATAATTAGCAAATACTCTTAATGACATTCAGAAGGTAAATTTCTTTCAGAATGTTTCCAGTTTACATTTTCCAGATCCATCAAAGCAGTTACTATCTGTGGTAGTTATAAATGTTTGTCTTAAAGTCTAACACTTGAAAGTCAAAATTACTTCTTGATACATGGGCGATAAAATAGATGTTGTGTTAGTTAGCAGGCACAAAACAACTTAATTTCCCTATGCATCTCCATCAGAGCTTCTGGGTGACTAGATGCATTGTCAGCAAACAGTTATATATATATATATATATATTTTTTTTTTTTTGAGCTAGAGTCTCACCCTGTCACCCAGACTGGAGTGCAGTGGTACATTCATGGCCACTGCAGCCTTGATCTCCTGGGTTCAGGTGATCCTTCTGCCTCAGCCTTCCAAATAACTGGAACCACATGCATGCACCAACGGCTAATTTTTGATTTACTGTGTAGACAAGGTCTCACCATGTTGCCCACGCTGGTCTTGAACCCATGAGCTCAGGTAATCCTCTCGCCTCAGCCTCCCAAAGTGCTGGGATTAAGGTGTGAGCCACTGTGCCCAACTGAACAGTAATCTTTTTAAAGGAATCTTTTTTTTTTAAGCAGTAGTCTTCAATAGTGGGCTTTAAATATTCAATAAATTATGTTGTAAACACATGTGCTGTCATCCTGGCTTTGTTGATCCATTTATATAGCACAGGCAGAGTAGATTTAGCATAATTCTTTTTTTGTTTTTTTGATTTGGAGTCTCACTCCTTTGTCCAGGCTGGAGTGCAGTGGCACACTCACGGCCACCGCAGCCTTGACCTGCGGGGCTCAGGCGATCCTTTCGCCTCAGCCTTCCAAGTAGCCGGAACTACAGATGCTCGCTACCATGCCTGGCTATTTTTTATTTTTTATTGTATAGACAAGGTCTCATCAAGTTGCTCGGGCTGGTCTCGAACCTGTGGGCTCAGGCAATCCACTCGCCTTGGCCTCCCAAAGTGCTGGGAAACAGGTTGAGCCACTGAGCCTGGCTAGCATAATTCTTAAGTGTTCTAGGATTTTCAGAATGGTAACTTAAACTCGCCAAGTGCATCAACCCCTAACAAGAATGTCAGCCTGTTCTATGAACGTGCTAGATGGCATCTTCTTCCAATAGAAAGCTGTTTACCCACCTTGAAAGTCTGTTTAGTGTAGCCTCCTTCATCAATTATCTTTTTTAGATCTTCTAGGTAACTTGTTGCAGCTTCTACGTCAGCACTTTGTGCTGCACCTTGCAATTCTTCCTTTTTTGGGGGGGTGGGGAGTGGAGAATTTTTCTGGTAGAAACCCAAAAACAAATTCTGAGAGAGCTGTAACTCCGCACCTTGTACTAATCCTTCATTCACTTGAAGATATTCTGGGCCTCGCTCTGGATTAGGCTTTGGCTTCATATTCTTTTATTAAGACCACTGAAACCTTCTCCATATCAGCAATAAGGCTATTTTGTTCTCTTTCCATGTGTGTATTCACTGGAGTAGCACTTTTAATTTCCTTCAAGAACTCTTCCCTTGCATTCACACCTTGGCTGATGTTTGGCACACAAGCGTTGCTTTTAGCCTGTCTTAACTTTGACAAACCTTCCTCACTAAGCTTAATCCTCTCCAGCTTTTGATTAAAAGTATGAGACGTTGGACTCTTTCTTTCACTTGAACACTTATAGGCCATTGTAGGATTATTAACTGGCCTAATTTTAATATTGTTGTGCCTCAGAGAACAGAGAAGCCAGAGGAGAGGGAGAGTGATGGGGAAATGGCCAGCAGGTCAAGCAACCAAAGCAAACACAATATTTATTTATTATTTGACATTTCATATGCACTCAATTTATAGTACCCAATACAATTACAACAGTAACATCAAAGACCACTGGCCACAGATCCCCATAAAAGATGTAATAATTATGAAAAAGCTTGACATATTGTGGGAATTACCAAAGTGTAACAGAGGTGAGCACATACTGTTGGAAATTGGCTCCATTAGACTTGCTCAACACAAGGTTGACACTAACTTTCAATTTGTGAAAACATGCGGTATCAGTGAAGCACAGTGAAGTGAAGAACAATGAAACAAGCTATGTCCATCATACCTTGCCATATGATTCCCTCCATCATTTAAGCAGCCATAGAGAATTTTCCTCTTGTTGCATTGTTTTCATACTTTGACTCTTTCTAACTCTTTAGGCGACCAGTCATAGGAAATTCTTACCTGTTAAAGAGGTAATTTCATTTGGTCAGGCCCATCAGATCTCTCACTATCTTAAGAGTACACTGACCTGGGACCTTACTTTTGCATGCAGGATGCTTTCACAGCAGTTGATTGATGCTTAATCAATAACTGGAAGAAGGTGTGCGTCTATGGAAGGCTGGGAATACTGAGGGTCCACCTTGGAACTCTACTTACCACACACAGTAACACTTGCTTACACCATGGGTGGAAAATGTTCCATCCTCTTCTATTTTCTAGATGAAATTTGGTGTTCTTTCTTCTTTAAATATATGTAGAATTCAGCAGTGAATCTATATGAACCTAGAGATGGTTTGGATGGTTTTTAATTAAAATTGAATTTTCTTTTAGTTTAACCAGATAATCTTCTTCACCTATTTCATCTTGGATGCATTTTGGTAGATTGTCATTTTCAAGGAATTGACCCATTTCTTTCAACTTGTCAAATTTCTGAGCTGAAAAAATTTCATAGCATTTACTCAATAACTTTTAAATACTCACAGGGGCTGTGTAATTCACTCAAGTAATTTGTATATGGCAATTTGTATCTTCTTTTCTTTATTAGTTAGCCATGTATTTTATCAATTGTATTGATCTTTTCAAAGAATCAACTTTTGGTTGACTGATTTTTTTCTTTTTAAAATGTATTGATATTTTGTTCTTTCTATTTTTCTTTCTTCTGGTCTCAGGGACATTTTGTGATTCCTTTTCTTTTTCATGAAGTGGGTAATTATAATACTGGTTTTAGTCTTCTAGAGAAAACAATCATTGCTATATATTTCCCTTTATAAACAGCTTTAGTCATTTACTAATTGTTTTATGTTGAGTTTTCATTTTCACTCAGCTCAAAATATTTCTTAACTCCTTCAGAAGTTACTTTTTGAATCATGAATTTTTAGGAAGTGATTGCTTAATACCCAACTATCTGGAGATTGTCTTTTTTCCATCCTTTTTTTATTCATTCACTTAATTATATTACACTGTATATGATTTTTATCCTTTAAAGTGTGTTGATTTTGCTTTTATTTTTCAGGATATTTTATATATCGGTTAATGTTCCATGGGCACTTGAGAAGAATGTGTATTTTACTCTTTGGGTGTAGAGTGTCACAGAAATGTAAATTAAATATAGTTGTGTGGTAGTGGTTTTCATTTCTTGGGTATACTTGTTGACTTTCTGTTTACCAGTTCTACCAGTAACAGGAGAGAAAATATCTGACTAGATTGTCTATTTGTCTTTTCTATTATTTCAGTTTTTGTTTTATTCTTTGAGTCTTTGATTTTAGGTTCATACGCTTTTAGGATTATTACGACATTATCAGAATGAAATGCCCTTCTTTGTCCTTAGTAATTTTTGTTTCTCTGAAGTCTACCTTGTTTAATATTTAATAGTTGCTGCTTGTTTCTTTTGGTTTTTTTCTTTCTGATTGAGTTTTGTGGTAAAGATGTTACCTAGATTGTTAATAGACTTTCTTATTTATAAAAGTTTTGTGTTCACCACAAAACTGAGTAGAAAGTTCAGAGAATTTTTTTAATGCCCTGCCTCCACCTGCTGACAGTGCTGCTGCCCCCTACCGTCAACATCTCACACCAGAGTTGTACATTGTAACAATGGATGAATCTATATTGACATATCATGATCACACAAATTCCATAGTTTTTGTTAGGGTTCACTCTTGGTGTTGTACATTATATGGGTTTTGATGAATACCAGGGATGCCAAAAAAATCTATACATATTTTAAGTGATGTATTACTTTTTGTTTGCTGTAATCAAAAGTGTCTGGACACTGATGGTCACCACTGTGAGCACCTCTTGTAATTGCAGAAGTCAAACATGACTTGCATTCATCTTTTGTTATGTGTATGTATTGAGTATTACAATTTTAATAGTTTTTTTCTTAAAATGTGTATACATTTTTGGCACCCTCTTTGTATGATGATATGTATCCACCATAGTAGTATAGCACAGAATAGCGTCACTGCCCTAAAAGTACACTTGTACTCTGCCTATTTATTTTCAGCTTCCCCCAACACTATCAACCACTGATCTTTTTGTTTCTCCATGGTTTTCCAGAATACCACATCATTGGAATCATACAGTATAAAGCCTTTTCAGATTAGCTTCGTTCACATAGTAATGTGCATGCAAGGTTCCATATCTCTTCCTTATGATAGATAATTTTTAGATAATTTTTTTGGTACTGAATAATATTCCATTGTTTAGACACAGAAATTTATTTTTTCCCCTCTTTGAAGGTCATCTCGGTTGCTTTCAAGTTTTGCCAATACAAATAAAACTTATAAATATCCATGTACAGGTTTTTGTGTGGATGTAAGTTTTCGATTCATTTGGGTAAATACAAAGGAGTTAGATGACTGGGTCATGTGGAAAGAGCATATTCAGTTTTCTAAAAAACTTCCAATCTGGTTTCCAAAATTGCTGTACCATTTTGCATTTCTACCAGCAATGAATGAGAGTTTCTATTGTTCCACATTGTTGTCAATATTTAGTGTTGACACAGCATTTTGGATTTTCATTATTTTAATAGGTATGCAGTGGTATGTCATTGTTTATATATGCAGTTCCCTAATGACATATGATGTTGAACACCTTTCTCTACATTTTTGGCATATCTTCCTTGAGGAAATATCTGTTCAGGTTTGTTGCTCATGTTTTACTTGGGTTGCCTTTTTTCTTATTGTTGTGTTTTAGGAGTTTTTATATTTTGAAACAGTTCATTTTTTAGACTTTTTTGCAAATAATTTCTCAAAGTTTGTGACTTACCTTCTCATTCATTTGTCATTGTTTTTGTGCAAAGCAGAATAACTGACATCTTGGCAATATTGAATCTTCCTATTCATGAACATGGACTATCTCTTACTTAGTTCTGCCATAGTTTATTTTTTTTAATTTTTTATTATTATTATTTTTTGAGTTGGAGTCTCACTCTGTCGCCCAGACTGGAGTGCAGTGGCCGCTACCGGCCACCGCAGCCTCGACCTGCTGGACTCCGGCGATCCTTCCGCCTCAGCCTTCCAAGTAGCTGGAACTGCAGGTGCGCGCTACCTCGCCCGGCTCATTTTTTGATTTATTGTAGAGATGAGGTCTTGCTTGCCCATGTGGGTCTCGAACCCGCGGGCTCAGGCAATCCACTCACCTCAGCCTCCCAAAGGCGCGGGATTACAGGCTGAGCCACCGAGCCCGCCTGCCATAGTTTATTTTATCAGATTTTATTTTATTTATTTTTTCCTTTTAACTGGTGAAGTTTTTATTGAATCCCCAGAAGTAAAAACCATTTTGTGAGGAGACTGTGGG
>CAUYQG010124869.1:0-13958 GCA_963574415.1 Tarsius wallacei | reverse complement strand
TAGCAAAAACATGGAACCAACCGTGTTGCCCATCGAAACTGGACTGGATAAAAAAAAATGTAGTTCATATACACAAGGGAATATTATGTAAAGCCATAAACAAGGACAAATATATGGTCTTTGCAGCAACTTGGATGGATTTGGAGTCGATCATAGTCAGTGATTTATCACAGTAACAAAGAACTGAGTTCCATATGTTCTCACTCATAAGCTGACCTTGAACAATTATAATGCTATAAGAGAGTGATTCACAGTAGCAGAAAACTCTCAGGGGAGCAGGGGTGGGGATTGGCAGTTGAGGGAAACTGCTAGCGGAGGGAGGGGAATACCTCATCAACAAGTGTATCTGCATGATCAATGTTTATATACCTAACCCTGAATTGTACCCCACATCTGTATAAAAAATAATAACTTAAAAGATGATAATACACACATACCCACAAAATATGCTCTTCCATCAACAACAGAAAAAAAAAATTTGGTCAAAGTCTTCAAATTGTAATGCTTATCTTAGATTATTGAAAAAAACATGATATAAACAGGAAAAAAAATTTCACATGTATGCTGAAGTATGTAGCTACAGTTAATTCACTTTCATTCCTATATGTTGATACATACCCGAATATACCGTAATTTTTCTGTCTATTCTACTGTTGGTGATTATTTAAGTAATTTTTAGCGTTTGTCATTTTTCAAATATTGTTTTTATGAACAGACTATACATTCCTTATGGTATACAATTGTACACAATTCTTGAGGGCACACACCTAAGAGTAGAAAAGCATAGCCACTGGGTAGGAGCCATCCAAGTTAAGTCTACAATACCAAACAGTTTTCTAAAATGACTCAACCAATATACACTCTTACAAGGGTGAGTACATAATTCTTGTTGTTCTGCACTTTTATTGACACTTTTTAATTCAGCCTTTTAATTTTAACCATTCAGATGGGCATGTGAGGGTACTTCATTGGGGTTTTATGTCTATCTTCACACTTACTAATGAGATAAGGTGACTTTTCAAATAGTTATTGAACATTAGGATATTCTCTTTTATAAAGGCTCTGTTCACATCTCTCAAACAATTTTGTTATTGTCTTTTTATTGATTTATTTTTGTGGACTTTATTTTAAGAATAATTTTTACAGTCAAATACTGTATAATAAGGTTCTGGTCAATGACAGGCTACATATACAATGGTGGTCCCATAAAATTACAATACTAATTTTTTGCTGTACCTTTTCTATATTTAGATATGTTTAAACACACAAATGCCTACCATTGTGCAATAATTACCTACAGTCTTTTGTATGGTAACATAATGTTCACGTTTGTGCCCTAGAAGCCATACAGGTTATACAATAGCATAGGTGTGTAGAATATTTGTGTAAGTAAATTTGATGATGTTTGTGTAATGACAAAATTACCTAATGGCTTATTTCTCAGAGTGTATCCTCATTATTAAGAGATACATGATTGTATATGCAAAATGAGAGTTTTTGCCATTTGTATGCTATAGTTTTTTTTCTCTTTCTGTGGATTATTTTGTTTAATCCCTATAAAATGAAACATAAATAACATCATTAAAACATATACATATCTTAGTGAACTTTTTGTAAGGCAAAACTCTTGTAATCATTACCTAGATCAAGAAAAATAACTTGGTCATCCAGAAGCTGCGTTGTCTGTCCCTCTCTGTGCCCAATTCAAAGTCATTACTACCCTTAATTTTATACTTATCGCTCTCTGAAATATCTTCATAGTTTTATTATTTAGCTTTCCTATCCTCTCCCTAAGTAGTGCCTTGTTGATGAATACACTTTCTCAATTTTGTTTTAATTAATCTTTCAAGTGTTAGTTAAAAATTTTAAGTATAGTTTAAATAATATTTCCTATACCAAATTAATGAAGATATCATATTACTTTTGAAGCTTTTATTGTTTTGTTTTTCAAACTTAGTCTTTGATATCAAGAAATCAATTTTTTCCTCATATTTTATTTTTTCCCATACGGATATGCTATTTCCTAGCACCAGTTATTGAAAGTCTGTCATTTCTTCACTGCTCTGTAAGGCTATATTTGCCATAAAGCAAGTGCCTATATGTGCATGAGTCTTGGGTATTTTTAACTTTCATTTATTTACTTATTTCTAGCAATTGGCAATTCCTGTCAAAGTCAATATTTCAAGCAAAACGGGTTAATTGATCTAAATTCAGATTTAGAGATTGTTTCTAGACTTAACATAATATCCTCTGCATACACCATGAGGGAGTAAACTTCATTTCTGAGACTTTTTGCTTCTCTAAATTGAATAACCCATTGTCAAGAGTGGAATCAAAGTAAAAGCAGCACTCCAGTCGCTGAAGCAATTATCACAGGTTAAGATAGCAGAGATTTTGTCTGCATATGTGCCATGGAAATTATCCCAAGGAAAGAAAGAAAGATATGACAAGTAGTAAATTTAATCAGTTAACGTCCATAATAATTTGTATCTATTACCTCATTCACATTCACAGCAGTTTCAGAAATAATGGAATTCAGGCAACCCCTCTGGGCCCCCTCCCACTGTGGGAGCCTTTCTGCCCTCTTAATAAATCTTTCTTTAAAAAAACAGGAAATAATAGAATTCAAACTTATTGCAATACTTTAAATATAAATTCTATATACACTAAATCCCAGTACAAATTTTTTATTTGTATTTGAAGTCACAGAGTTGATTAAAGACAGAACTGAGAAAAGGATTCAGCAATTTCCCTAGGCTGAAGTATGCATTTTCACTGCGATCACACACTATTCTGAAATATAAACTCCAATGTTTTTCTAATTTCTTCATGGTGATATAAAGAACTGATGTTGTGTTCGTCTGGTTTCCTCCTTTACACATTGTATGCCCTGCCACAATTATCTCAAACACTTTTCTTCATCAAATATTCCAATATTATGACATAGTTCTTTAACAGTTGCTTTTGAATGTCTTCAGCTTAGAGAAAATGGGGCACATTTCTCACATCCATAGTTACCCCAGTCACAGAATATGCAATCTCTAATGTCTTGTTTATTCATGTGAAGCAATGTTGCAAGATACCCTACATACTCAAAAATTAGTATTTGAGAGTCATTGGAAGGTCATGAACAAGGTGTTATTAAAAATATTTAGTAATCAATATGGCATGAGCACTTAACAAATCTGTTTATGTATGTATGTGTGTTAAGATATACACAAATAGAAAGTTAGTGGTTTTTACATGTAATGGCTCATCAGAAATGGTTTATCTCCTGGAAGGTACAACCCAGTGCTTTATAATCTTGCCTAGAAAAATTCATCAACCTTTACATTTTTAGATTTCAAGCTATCTCTCAATACATGGTAATATGTGTTTTCTTTTCCTTCCACATTCCTCCTTTTCCCACTTCATGAATGATGCAGGACACCAGAGGTTGATCAGCAGAATCCTATGTCTGCAGGAGCATTTTTCCTCGATATTGGAAAGTAGAAGGACTGAACAACTTCCTCAACCAGCTAAGTAAATATTTGTGTTGGCTTAGAATCTAGTCTCAGTCATTTGCTACCCATATCTTTGGAAAGAAGCAATGGCATAGCCTTCTTCAGAGATAACACGATAAATGTCTCGTTGAATTCTGGGGACATTGAGCCATGCTTCAAATCGACAGCAATAAGTCAAGATTATTTTTTCAAGGCAACTCTCTTTCCAATCACCTTTCTAAAAGCATTCTTCATGTCTTTATTCCTGAGGCTGAATATCATGGGGCTGAGGAAAGGGGTAATGACGGTATAAGGGACTGCTATGAGTGTGTCATCTCCCCCTGAGGCTTCTGGCTTCAAATAAACAATAGACGCAAAACCAAAGTGAACGATGACCACTGTGAGGTGGGAGGCGCAGGTGGAGAGTGCCTTCTGCTTACCCTCAGCTGAAGGGATCCTGAGGACAGTAAAAAGAATAAAAACATAAGTTAAGATGAGCAGGAAGGTACCCAGCAAGCCTGATACTGAGATCACTGTTACAATGAATTCCGTGAGGTCACTGTCTATACAGGACAGTCTAACAACAGCCCGCATATGACAGAAGAAATGTTTGACAAGGTTGGGTCTGCAGAAAGAGCCCCTGAATATCAGTACCATTTCTATCAGAGAGATAAAAAAGCCTGCAGTCCAAGCAGAGGCCACAAGTTGTCCACACAGAATGTTGGTCATAAGCAGTGGATATCGTAGAGGGTTACAGATGGCGAGAAAGCGGTCATACCCCATCAAAGTGAGGATGATGCAGTTTGTGCCGCCAAGTCCCAAGAAGAAACACATCTGTAAGGCACAACTTATGATTGAGATGCTTCTGTTCTTGGCCAGTAGATCTTCTAGCATCTTGGGTATGATAGCCAATGTGTAGCAGGTCTCAGAGAAGGAGAGCGCACTAAGGAAGAGGTACATAGGGGTGTGGAGAGACCTGTCCACCCAAGTTAGGCCCATGATGGCCAGATTACCTGCAAGGGTTAGAAGGTAGAGGCAAAAGAAGACCACAAAGAGGAATGTCTGTACATGTGGGTAAACAGAAAAGCCAATGAGAATAAATTCTTTAAGGATTGTCTGGTTGACCTTCATTGTTCTGATGTCTGAAATCTGAAAGAAACAGCAAATGAACATTAAACTATCCATTATTCCTTGATATTACCATATGAAAGTTTTGCTCTGAGTAAGACAAATTATCAGAGTTACAACTCTCAACTGCTTTTTCATTTAGTTTAGCAAAACCATGTGTATGTAGGTGATACATTTGTCTCACTTTTCATTTACTAATTTTTCCCCTATTCAGCAATTTATTATTGATGACTTATTTTGTGACAAGTAAGGCTTGCCCCAGCTTATTGCTTCAAAAAATTACTGGCTGATAATATAAAAAGAGAGAAAATACTCCAGTTGATGTCCAAGTGAAAGAGATTCACATGCATCAGGTGAGTCAGATTCAGATGAACTTCTAAACACTGAAAAAAATTACTAAGTGGCTGATAGAGTTAGGGTCCAACATAGCAACTTCCACATAATACATAGTGTAAATGTTTATAGAGTGAAGATTGATAATTGATTTCCTAGACACTTTAGGATGCAACTTGGATAATAAATTATAATTGTTGGAGAAGACCACAGTCATTTTTACTTTTTAGAGAAGCCGTTTAAGTCCTAAAATATTAAAGGAAAGCACATGCTCTCTTCCCCCTACTGTGAGAAAGAAGAAAGAAATGTAGGAAGAAATCCAAAGGATTTATAGTGTTAATTAGAATATGTGGATGGTCTTGATAAGTCGACTCTTTATGCAAGCATAGAGGAGGTGGCAGTTGAGATTTTGTCCATTTCATTAATGCCAAGCTTAGCATCCAAAAAAATAAATGCTATTTAGTCATCGTAAGTATTTTTCAATAATTCAACATCAGATTTTATCTCATATGCCTCTGATTTTGACAACACATTGCTTGTCCTTATATTAACAAATTCTTTCAGCCTTGTAGCATATTGAGCTACTGTTTTTCCTGTATCATATGTCAGTGTATATAATAACTAGTGTTGGTAGAGTCTACATTTTTCCAAATTCTTTCAAATGTTTATCGATTTTACTCTTCACAGCATAAATATAAAGTGCATAGGACAGCTGTGTAATGTGTAAGACAGGTATGATTACTTTACTGATTTTAGAAAGAAATAATATATCTAGGAAGTAATATATTTATATTGTTTTGACTTTAATTATGTATACTTTCCATTTTTCAATGCTTACCTTTTATCCTCAAAAGACAAGTCATATATTTCTGTATGTTTCAGAGATGGTAACAAGGAGCATTTTAAGAAGGAAATAAGTCACAGTAAATTTTGGATGGATGGGTTAATCATCAAAAACATGCTTAATTTATAAGCATTTTCTGTTTTACTTTGTTATCCAGCACTGTACAGCTTATGATTTTTGAGCATGGGGAGTAACAGACTTTCCATTCTAATTTGGTCCAGTTCAGGATAAGATTAGGCATTCTCATGGCTGAATCTAGTTGAGAGTCAAAAGAACCAGTTGAAAAACAGTCTAAATTATAAATGGTTCCAGAAATAATCCACAACCCCATGAGCTCTATCTTATAGATCTCTTTGGTTCTTTTCCTGTTAGACCTGGCAAGCCCTAAACAGGTATTCCCTTCAATCATACGTGAATCACATGATCTATTTTTTAAATTTTCTATCAACTTTTTCTCTATTCATTTCCCTTTCTCTCCTGTACCCACTCTCCTTATATGTGATAGTCATCTCTCATTGAGAAGATTAGAGGATTTTTCTGTCCTGTTGCCTAAGAGTATATCAGCAAGGACAGTGTCTACTAAAACCTTGGGCTTTCTCCTGAGGCTCCTTACTATAAACTTGTTTTGTATCCAAATGTAGTATGAGTATCCTTGGGTTCCAAATCCACTTGCAGATTATTCTTCCGCTTTCCCCCCTATAATCAGCTTTCTGCAGCATTTTGGACTGTTCCAAAAGGCATCCTTTCCCTTCCAGAAATACTAGGTCCCAATAGATCTCTTCTGCTTACCCCTAAGCCACTACGGAAAATTTCTTGCATCGGTAGAGTGCTTCACACACCAAGGCTCTTAAACATGTTGGACCCTTCATAGTAACTCTTTAAGAAAGACAATTACAGAGATTCAAAAACTAAAATATTAGCTAAGTATATCAAAGGAAAAAGGGAATATATTGGCAAAATAAGAAGTTGTTTTAGTACTTGGTGTCCTTAGTACAAAACCCAAGCTTTTTCTATCATACTATCTGAGAAACAGTCTGATTTCATAAAACATGTTCTATCCCTTCTAAGACAGTTCAGGTGTGGAAAGTTGAGGTTGTTTTCAAAGTTGTTATTAAATTCAGAAGTTTCAGATTCTTTGAAAATGCAAAGAATCACCAACATAAATTCTAGGATAGGCCTTTTTATAAAAATTTAGTCACTATTTAACTGTGTACCAAATATTTACTTGGTGAATTATCAGCCCTTGAGTATAAATGTCAGAATTTCCTTCTGTTTCTGGTATACTCTAAAATATGTGCGTGTGTGTGCATGTAGGGAGGATGCTATATGCCACCTTATTCTCAATTGCCTCTGAAGTTGTCCCTAAATCCACTTAAGTAAAATTTAATTTGGGATATAGAGCCACTGACATTTATACTGTGTGTGTGCATACATGTATATGTGTCTGTGTCATTTATATGTCACATATATGTGACGCAGACACACATACACACACACACACACACACCTTTCCAAAGTCAAAGAGAAATGGTGATTTGAAGCAAATATGCAATTGTATTCCAAAGATTCTTTCTTTTTGCAGTGACAGTTATGAGGAGAAGAGAGTCAAATCATCTAGGATAATCTCCTGCCTTGTGCATTTTATCAGGCTCAAAAGCCAATTCACCATCACAGGCATATTTTTCCCAAAGACAGTCTTCACATTGTTGCTGGAGACAACTCATAAGAGACAGAAATTGACTTAGTGTGAACATTACTAGTCTGAGAATCTAAATTCTTACCTTTATCGCTGCAAACTTAGGGACACTGAGAAAGTCACTCCATCTTTCAAATTTGAATTTCCTCAGATGGGAAGTGATGAAGAAAGTCCGGAGTTTGTGCAAATTTCAGCTTTCTATGACTCTGGAGTTGTGACATGAGGCATGAAACCAGGCTATATGTGCCATGATCAGTCCTTACCACACACTAAATTACAATGGTTTAGAGTCTTTTTTTCCTACTAGTTTAGAGATATTGTCTGATTATTATCACAGCTTGAGATTCCTCAGCTCTAGGGGTTTGGTTTTGGTTAGGAGACCCCAAGGGAATCCTCTCATCTTTCATCAGAGGGAACAGAGAACTTTCTCATCCAACTTTGTAATTTGCTCTCATTAGTTTCAGAGTTTTGTGTAACATATCACCTGTAAAAACTCTTCTGGGAGTCTCTGGGGATTTAAAACTTGCAGAGTTCTTATCCTGCCCCTAAACAAGACTTCCTGCTACTATGAGTTTTGTTTTAGTAGGAAGAGTGAATGAAATTTACAATCCAAATACTGATGTAATTCAGTCTTTCACTGACAAAGATTCTTTTCTTGTCCAGACTTAGCCAGGCTCCTCTAAGCCTTCTTTTCAGTTGGACTTTGAATTCAGACTTCAGTATCCTTCCTTGACCCTGCATCATCCAGCTACAGCAAGAATCTTGCAAAGTCAACTTAGAGAGAATGCCCTATCCTTGATACCTGATCACCTTCAATATCTGATCAAATTCCTCATCCCCCACCATAACTCAGGTGATATTTGATCATCCTACCCTGTCTTCAGGCTGAGGTGAGAGGATCACTTGAGGGTGGAGTTCAAAACCAGTTTGGGCAAGAGAGTAAGACCCCATAACTAAAAAAACAAACAAACAATGTGTGTCATATATATTCATATACATATCTTTTAGAATATCTTATTTATATACATATAAATATCTTTTAGAACATCTCATATATATGCTTATAAATCTGGTTGACTACCTTATATTTATCTGTAACAAAAGTGTTTATAGGTTGATTGTAAAAAAGGTTGTTACTATATCTTATATAAAAAGAAAATGTCAAGTTTAAATAATAAAAAAAAATTTTCTATTTCATTGATCTGTCTCTCCAACCTGATATTTATTTATTTATTTGTTTGTTTATTTAAGTTGGGGTCTCTGTTGCCCAGGATGGAGTACAGCAGCACAATTATGGCTCGCCTTAGCCTGGAACACTTTTACTCAGGTGATCTTTCCATCTCAGCCTCCTGAGTAGCTGGGGCTATAGATGCATGCCACCCCACATTCAGCTGATTTTTATTTTCTAATTCTTTGTAGAAATGAGGTCTTGCTATATTGCCCAGACTGCCCTTAAACTCCTGAGCTCAAGCAGTCCTCCTACCATGGCCTGTCAGAATACTGGGATTACAGGCATAAGACACCGTCCCAGGGCTATAAAAAGTAAAATTTTAATATAAAATTATTGATGAATGAAAATTACCTCATATATCCATGACTAATATATATTTTTGCTGAAACAAAAGTTTAGGAAAGAGAAGCCTATTTAAGATAGAAAACGTTTCAAGAACAACTTCTTTATTACAGGCAAACACCACAGAAAATATTGTAACTTCCCACCACAAAAGACCAAGACTTCCATACTTGTGAGAGATTGGGTGATGACAGAGAAGACTGGATGAGAACCTTGGATATCTGCAAACTGGTAATGAGCTTTCATTTTGATTCACTATTTGAGGCGTCTGTGGAATCTGTTATTTCCAACTTCACCTAGAAGAGGTGAGGTGTCCCACCCCTCCACTATGGAGGTGTCAGGATAGTGGAAAGTCAGGATTCCATTAAAGCATGAGCACTTAACAGAAAAACCTGATTTCTCAGATTAGCCAACAGCTCAAGCTTTCTATCATTTAATTGTTTGAATATAACGATCTAACTCTGACAATCATCTTATTTCAAGTTTTTAATATTAGAAATAATACCAACTCATTGGTAAAATGTAATTGGGGATTGATAATGCAGTTTACTTTTCTCAAAGAACATATATCATGCTTTATTTATTTATGGTATCATATTACATTTGTAGTAGTTTATTTAACTTAAACACACATTCACCATAAAAATGGAAATAAAAGTTATGTTTATGATAGTAATAAAAACAGAGATTCACCCCCAAATGAACTTACATGTCATTTTTAAAGCATCATAAATGAAGGTGATTTTACAATGTATATTTTCTCTAAACATCAAATAGTTTTTCACCCCTTTTCAATGTAAAATTATTTATCCTGAAGACTTTATTAAGCTTTATTATCTTTAATTTACATTATGAAATCAATATATTTTAAAATTAAGGTATTATTTACATAAAACAGAACATACATATCATGAGTTCACTGAATTTTGACAAATGTATATGCATAGACAATCACATCTGAATTCAAGATCTAGAACATTTTTAATCACTTCAGAGAGTTTCTTCATGGTCTTTTCCAATCAAAGCCCCAAGGAAAATTGAGCTGATTTCTATTGCCATTATAAAATTTCTTGTTCTGTCAGCTCATAAATGAAATTATATTGTATATGTATATTGTTCTCTTTTCTTTCTCTCAATATAATGCTTTTTGTACTTATACATGTTTTGTCATGATTATTCCTTTTCATTGTATACATATTCTACACTTAGTCTATTTGTTTACCTGTTATGAAAATTTGTGTTGTTTCTAGTTTTTCATTATTATGAATGAAGCACTAAAGCGTATCCCCACAAGTATGAATGGAAATATACATACTATGTCTATGTTTAGCTTAATAGAAGTTGTTTTTCTTGTAGAGTGGTTACATCATTTTTCTCTACTATTCTGCTCCTTGACGAGTAGTTTTTAATTTGTATAGTTTGATTTATTAACTTTTTAAATGTCTTTTTAAAAAATGTTCTGGTTATAAAGTCTTTTCCTATCCCAAGATCATGACACTATTCTCCTATGTTTTATTTTAGCTATTCTATACTTCTCTGTTTATGTCTGTGCTTCATTTCTTATAATATATATAAGATTAAGTGGGGATTACTTTATTATTTTTTTGCTTTATGTCTTGTTTTCTTTTTTTATGAGAAATCAGGATTTATTGAGAGGACAGAAAATCTCCCACAGTAGGAGGGGACCCAAAGGGGTTGCCCTGTTTTATTTTTCTTATGACAAAGTGTAGTTGTTTCAGTATTATTTCCTGGAAAGATTTTATTTTTTTCATTAAATTGCATAGTCAACTTTGTGGAAGTTAAATCGACTGCATATGTATGTGATTATTTTCTATTTTTCCTTTACAAACGTTTTTGCCAATAGTACACTATTTTCATTATTGTTGTCCTATGGTAATTTTGAAATCAAAGTTTAAATTGTCTAAGTTTCCTTTTCCAAGAATTCTTAGGTTTTTGCAATTTCACATAAAGTTTAGAAATAGCTTGTCAATTTCTACAACACAGCCTGCTGGAATTTTGATTAAGAGGGCGTTAGATACATAGATTAAATATCTCCATATTTGAGTTTTCTTTATTTTTAATTCATTAATTTTGTGGTTTTAAGTGTAGAATACACTTAAATTTAATTGTAATTGTTTCATGTTTTTGGTGCTACTGAAATCAACATTTAAAATTGTTATTTTTTATTTATGTATCAATATAAAGAAAAGCAATTAATGTGAGATATCATCTAAAAAGGGAGTTAGAAATGGTGTGAAGAAATCTGACAGCTCTTCCCATAGATAAATGTTATGCAACATGAATAAAAATATTAAAGACAACTATTTGAAGCCACTGAAAAATAAACAAAGTCAGTCAGAAACTTGAGAAGCAGTTACATTAAAATATTGCTGTTTTATTATATAAAGCAAGAACTGTGAGTTGGAAGCTTTCTTAACTAAGAGCAGTTTCTAGTATACTCACTCCAAACCCCAACAGGGCAGGTCATGTCATTTAAAGCAGAAGCAAATTTGAAAGTTTAAAAGGAAAATTTTGTAAATGAGAGGGCTGCAGAAGACTGAAATACCAAACCTGAGTATTATCTCTAACTTGTTACCAGGAAGCTCAGCGAAAACAACACACACACACACACACACACACACACACACACAGAAATATATTCTTGAAAGACTAAATGATTCTTGATAACATTTGTGAGTTTGATATACCTTCAACTGAGTGTATTCCTCTACTACCATGCAGATTTGAAGGCTGCAAATGGACATGATATTGACTTGAGTTTTCTGAGAGTAGAAGTAAGGAATATCAAAGCAATCACAGATTCAAGAAAATTACAAAGAACTAATCTCAAGATCTGAGTGTAAACTCTGGGTAAATACTTGCTAATAGCTAAACTATGTATGCTGATGGCCAAACAATGCATGCATGGTGGAGATAACCAGGAGGCCAGACTAGAAAAGAAAGACAAAATAAAAGAAGCAGCATCTTGAAACCAAAGAGTCTGAGCCACGACATCAACTGCTGGAAGCAGTAGTTGAGAAATATTTTGTATTTTTTAGTCCAGGGAAGTTAACTACCTATGAGATACACACACAAAAAAAATTCCCAGGAAAAAATTAAGAATTACTACAATGTCTTTTTAAAAATACTCACTTTTCAACCACAAATATTTACTTATTAAAATATTAGAGGGAGTCGGGAAAATGGCAGCCGAGACAGTCGGACTATGCGAGTCCCCTTGTGAGCGAGTGAGTGTATGGAAAATTTTGTGTATGTGCTGGTGAGTGAGTACACGTGTGAGAGAGTGACTGAGTGAGGGCTAGGGAGCTAGCAGTCAGGGCTCTCCTGGTGCAGTGGCTGGTGCCAGAGCAGCTGGGCTTGGACACTAGTGATTCCTGGGATGCAGAAGCCGTATGCCGTTTTCTTTTTTTTTTTTTTTCTTTTTTAATCAATAAACCCACCCTGGGAAGAAAATGCTGGGAGATACTGTCTAAGTGGGGCTTGTGAGAGGATGGCCAGGCTCCTGGTGCAACAGCTGGTGCTGCAGCTTCTCTACATTGTCCCTGCCTCTTTCCAGGTCTCAGAAGCTGAGTGCCATTGTTTTGTTTTTTTAAAAACAGACAGAAGTTTTCCTTTGAAAAAGCAGTGGGAGACACTATCGCCCCAGGCTCTCCCTCACCATTGAAGCAGGAGAAAGACTGCCAGCTCCTGGCTTTGCCTCACCACTTCAGCGCTTGGCAGGGCTTTGGCAGGGACTACGGAGGGAATACAGAGGCAAGTTCCCACAGAAAAGGACAAGAGAGGCACCCCACCACCATCTTGAAGGTCAGGCAGGAAAGTGCTCCAACTTGCTCACCACGTAACAACAGACCCGATCTCTGTGACTGGCAGATCAACTACTCAGGGATTGATTTTGTCCTAGAGGGAATATCCTGAGAGACAAACTTCAGAGGGACCTGATGAGTGCTGAGTTCCAGTCACCCCACCCCCTACCCTGATTCAGCCATGGGACAAAGTTTGTGGCCAGAAAAGGATGAGGAACAACTCCAAAGAGATCAGTGGTGAGTCTGGGGCTGACCCAAACCCCCTCCTCCCCAGCAATCCTCTGACTGTTAGACCCACACAGCTGAGCCATGACTGAGAGGGACAAACCCAGGCAGAGCCTGGACATCAGTCACAGTAGGAGAACTCCATTCCAGGATAGGCCTGACTGGGACATCCCCAGTGAGAGTATATACCTGGGGAAGAGACAATTCCATACCTCCCCATGGGTGGAGATCTTCCTGACCATACAAGAGTGGGAGAGGAGGACTACAGCCCCACCCACCACCACTGTCCCTCCTCCTTACATGCTTCAGTCCCTGAGGAGAAAGTGAAAGAGGTGGCTTTGCAGGAGTGACCTGATTAGAGGAGCAATTACAGAGCCTGCAACAAGAGAGCAGGGATTTTTTTTTTTTTTATTTACAATTTAAAAAAAATTTTGATTGTTTGTTAATTATGTATTTTAAAAATATTTTTCCTTTGTGCATGTAAGGGTTTGATTTGCATCCCCCCTCCAAATTTTTTTCTTTTCTTTTTCTGTCTCTTTCTTCTTTTATTTGTCATTTTCTGTTTATGTGTGTATGTGAAGGACTGAGTGTTCATCTTTTGATTTAGTTGTTGGTGGTGGTTTTTGCTCTTTTGTTCTTCTGGGTTTTTTAATATTCATTTTTTATAGATTAAGGTGTGGGTCAATATATGTGGGGGACCAGCCCCCACGGAGAGATTTAGAGTGTCCCTGGAAAGGTGTGGTGGCGTCGGCGATTATTCCTGGGGAACAAAGGGATTAGACTCCTGTCTAGTGCAGGAGCCGATTCTGCAGGAAAGATAGATATATATAGAGAGAGAGAAAGAAAAAGAATG